>AWWV01012634.1:0-70459 GCA_001974805.1 Corchorus capsularis
TCTCTCTTCTCTCTCTCTCTCTCTCTCTCTCTCTCTCTCTCTCTCTCTCTCTCTCTCTCTCTCTCTCTCTCTCTCTCTCTCTCTCTCTCTCTCTCTCCTTCTCTTGCAGTTATCAACTCTTGATGCTCTTCGGGATTGGGTATCTCACACTGATCTTCAGAACTTTGATATTTTACTCTGCATCGGAAACAAAGTGGATTGTATTCCAGGTCATCCTGTCCATGCCGAATACAGAAAACGCCAACTCAAACTCTCCGATTCATCTGCTGATCCTTCTTATGACTTCAGTTATTATGGGATTTCTCAGACTGATGGAAGCAGTTTGTTGGGGGATGAAGATCCGTCCGCCAACATTCGGAGCAAATGCTTGGAATGGTGCATTGACCACAACATTGAATTCATTGAAGCTTGTGCTTCTAATGCCGATTTTGATAAATGTAAGGCCCATCTTTTATGCTTCTTCTGGCATCATATTCTTCTTTACTTTTTTGCTATACTGCGTAAAATTTGCATCAGTGATATGGAGTAAGATGTATCAATACCAAACATGATAAATTATGATAACCATGACATCCTGCTCAAACTGTTTTTTTCCCTACAAACAAATCAAAGACCATGTGCATGTTTATAATTGTGACTGAGAAGTTCTACTTTGATAATTTTGCTTTTGTTAATGGGGAACTTCTATAAAAATGAAAACTATTTTCATCAAGTACTAAAGGTACAAGATATTTCTCAACATGACATGGAGGGTTTTAACTTTTTCTTGTGGAAAGGATACGCAAGTAATAAACAATAACTAAAACTTAGGTTAGATGTTTTTATGCATCTTTATTTTGGAATTAATGTAAAAAGAAAGGCTAAGATAAGGAACTATTTCTGGCAGGTTTGTCAGTGGATGGTGATTTACAAGGAGTTGAACGTCTTTATGGTGCTCTTTCTGCTCATATGTGGCCTGGTATGGTTCTGAAATCGGGTGATAAGATAACAGAACCATCACTACCTGAGAAAAAAGAAGGTTATATCTGACTCCTTTGTTTTTAAGAGAAGTTCTTCCTTGTTAATTAATTGTAAATCTTGTTGTTAACCCTGTCCAGAGTCATCGGAAGAAGAACCTGATTATGAGTTTGACTATGAAGTGCTATCTGCCGGTTCAGTTGAACCATGGGATGACACAAGTGAAGTATGGATTTCTGCTAGTGAATCATCTAACACGGTCCTGGATATAGGGAAATCAATTGATACAGACGATTCTGTTACCCAGTCCGTTCAAGGAAACATAAGCAGAATTGAAAAGGACGAGCTGCAGCCTCTTCCAACAGTTTCTGCATCAGAGGATAACATTGACAGAGTGGAAACTAATGCAGTAGAACCTGACCAAGATTCAGCTTCAGATGATGGTAGGCATTATGGTTTTGAGGATCTGGAACAGTTGATGTCTGAGATAGGAAATATACGCAGTAACTTGAGGTTAATGCCTGATTTTCAAAGGAGGGCCATGGCTGCAAAACTGGCTATGAAAATGGCGGCCATGTTTGGAGGTGACAGCGGAGGTGACAGCGATGATGAAGAAGAGACATGAATGATTCACGTAAATAGAAATTGCTGTTTCATAAGAATTTTCGGATTTGATCATTCCTTAATCTCAAATCCTTGTTTTAAATTTTGGAAGATAATGAAATGTAGTTTATATTCGAAGTGAACAAGAAATGAGCTTCATGGGAAAAAGAAATCTTTGTAGGTCAATAAATCATTTTTCACCCAAGTTTTTAATCTACTTGGTTGGCATTTTTATCCTTTAGCTTTTTTATCCATTCATAATTTTAGTATATATACTTTTTAAAAGGAATTTTAGTATTTATACTTGAATTTTAGGGCATTAGTTAATACTTAATACTTGGATGTTGGTTATTATCTTTGTATTTTGGTAATTTATTTATTTATTTATTTGAGCGTTTGAATTGTTTTTTCTTTTTGGTCAAAACGGGTCTACTTATATTATTAATAATCACTATAATCAAAACGGATTACAATCACTAATTCACCTGAAGACCTAGACAGAAAGAGGCAAAGGAGACAGAGCCTCACAGGCCTAGGACAAAGAAGAACTAGCAATTAAAAGAAACAGAAGGAGGAGCGGGGAGGCCATCCTTATCGAGAATGAAAACCAGAGGGAAAGGGGGTTGAAAAACCCGACGGAGGAGCGGGGAGGCCATCCTTATCGAGAATGAAAACCAGAGGGAAAGGGGGTTGAAAAACCCGACCTAAGGGGCACTTTCCCAGGCGAGCATTGGTAGCAAACCAATCTGCAGCTTCATTAGCTGTTCTGCGTATCAGAGAGAACTTCAACTTCATATTCCTGGAAAGATCTCTGATATCATCAACAATAGATTCCATTTCCCATCTACCTTTCTTCACATCAGTAACAGCATTAAACAGCTCAGAGCAATCAGTCTCAAAAATAACATTCTCCAATCTCTTTTCAACCGCTATTAGGACACCCTTTTTCAGAGCAAGAGCTTCAACCATAAGAACTGACTTTGCTTTGACAACCTCAGCAGTACCATCCAGCATACAGTCAGTATCATCTCTCACTATAACTCCAATACCTGCTGACAGCTCCTCAGAAACAAAAGCCCCATCACTATTAATCTTGATCCAGCCCTTATCAGGGAGAGACCAGGAAGTATTGGATCCAGAAGCTGAAATATCCATGTTTGGCCTTCCTTTCCCATTTTCCAAAGTCTGAAGGAAATTTGTCACTGCATAGTTGATACTGTAGATCACCTGTTTAGGGTCCACTACTTTTCTGTTAAAAACAAAGGCACACATAGCCTTCCATATCATCCAGCAGGTAAAAGCGACCAAAGTTCTTCTGAACTCTGCCTTATCGTCTTTCTTCTCGAAGACAGCCAACAGTCAAGAATCCAGAGTAGTGATACTGCTTCTGTTCACCAGGTAATCCATAACTCCAAACCAAACACCTTTCACCCAATCACAAAGAAGAAGCAAATGCTCCACAGTTTCCTGATGCATAGAACATATAGGGCAGAGAGGATGGTTACCAATTCTTCTCTGAAACAGAGCCTTCTTAGTTGCAAGAGCATTGGTGCAGGCCCTGCAGATGAAGTGCTTTACCCTAGGAGGGGCTTTTAGGGACCAAATCTGAGGCCAAACTCTATTATCGATCTGATGAGAGGAAGAGGCTCTTTGAACAAAATGTCTATCAACAGCAGATTTTATGGTATGGTAGCCAGACTTTACTGAGAAGACTCCATTTTTCTCCTTGGGCCAGATAACTTTATCAGCAGTATGATTTCTACTGAGAGGAATAGATAGGATGGCCTCTTGCTGCTCAGTAGGCATAACCTGTTGAACCTCTTCTAGCTTCCAAACTCTTGCATCTTCCTGAATATTATCCTTTACTAACTGGGAGTCAACATTATCAATATGCCCAGTAGGAATGGGGTGCCCTTCTTCAATGCCAGGGACCCACTTGTCCTGCCACAGTCTAATTCTATTACCATCACCAACCTTCCAATGGATGTGGTTTTTGAGGAAATCTCTCCCCTCAAGGACACTACACCAAGACCAGGAGGCTCGAGCTCCCTTTCTCGCCTCAAGGAAGGAAGTATTGGGGAAATAGATACCCTTTAAAACTCTAGCCCATAAAGAATTCTCATTATGGAGAAGTCTCCAACTCTGCCTGGCCAATAAAGAAATATTGAATAACTCCAAGTCTTTGAACCCCATACCACCTATGCTTTTTGACTTAGTCAATTTATCCCAACTCTGCCAATGAACTCGACTCTCCTCACTGAGTTGGCTCCACCAAAATTTTGCTGTGGCAGAAGTTATCTCCATGAAGAATTTCTTAGGGCATTTAAAGCAAGCCATTAAGTAAGTAGGTATAGCACTTATGACTGCTTTAATCATAATCTCTCCACCCCCTTGTGAGAGAAGTTTCTGCTTCCAGCCTTGAAGTTTACCCATGATCCTCTCTTTAAGCTCAGCTAAGACTTCATATCTTCTCTTACCCCACAGAGAGGGGATACCGAGATAAGTCCCTGGGCTTTCAGTAATGCTCACTCCAAGGCATTGGGCAATCTCACTTTTCACCTTATTACTGGTATTAGCACTGAAGATAGTGCTGGACTTCTGAAGATTTACTTTTTGCCCCGAGGCTTTATAGTACACCTCAATAACTCTAGCCAGCTCTCTGCAGTTTTCCTTTTTGGCTTTCATGAAAAATAAAGCATCATCAGCGAAAAGAAGGTGAGATAACTCAGGACAGCTCCTACTTAATTTGAGGCCAGAGATCTTTCCCGAATCCAAAGCCTTATGGGTCATTCGAGATAGAACATCTACCACAAAAAGAAATAGATAAGGGGATAGGGGATCCCCTTGTCTCTATCCTCTTGAAGGCAAAATATCTCCCACTTTCTTTCCACTCATCATAAGAGAATACCTAACTGTGGTAACACATTGCATTACCCATTTGATCCAAGTTTCACCAAAGCCCAGCTTCCTTAGAACAGCCTCCAGAAAGTGCCATTCCACCCGGTCATAAGCTTTGTTCATATCCAGTTTAAGGGCTAAATCACACTTCTTCCCTTTCTTCTTAAGCCTTAGATAATGAAAGACCTCCTGGGCCACAAGCATATTGTCCTGTATTTGCCTGTCAGCCACAAAAACATTCTGGTTTGAGTTATAAGACCATCCAGCCATCTCTTCAATCTGTTAGCCATCACCTTTGAAATCACTTTATAAACATAGTTGCAAAGACTTATAGGTCTATACTGAGAGACCTCCTCAGGGTGTTGCACTTTTGGGATCAGCACAATATTAGTCTGATTAAACTCCTTCAGAATGAAGCCCCCATTAAAGAAACCTTGGACGGCTTTAAAACACTTTGTCCTACAACCTCCCAGTATTTCTGGAAAAGTAATCCATTGTAACCATCTGGCCCAGGGGCTTTGTGGGCCCCCATTTGGAAAACAGCTGCCTTAACTTCTTCTTCAGTAACTAGAGCCGTCAGATCCTCATTCATATCTTGAGTGACTAACTCAGGGATAGCATCCAGAGCCTCCGACCAGTCTTGAACCCCATCTGATGAAAACAACTCTGTAAAGTGATTCAGGAACTAAGTTTCAACATCCTTCTCCTCTTCTAACCATTCCCCCGAAGCATCTTTAACTCTTAGAATTCTATTCCTGCCTCTTCTTTGAAGAGTAGATTGATGAAAGAAGCTAGTATTTTGATCCCCATAAAGGGTCCATTTGATCCGAGATCTCTGGAACCAGTATCTCTCTTCCCTTTCCCAGGCTTCATCTAACTTCATAGCAATATCATGGGCTTTGGCCGGGTCAGCTTGATCACTATTCTGTGCTTGGCATTGGGCTAGCTCATCTAGAAGGCCATCAATCAGCTTTCTATTATTGGGAAATTCCTTCTTGCCCCATTTACTAAGCAGATCACTACTTTTCTTCAACTTCTTAGCTAGCTTAAAACTCCAGGAGCCTACGGGGTTCTCATTCCATCCCTCCTGAATAGTTTGCTTACACCCCTGTTTTTCAACCCACATGGATTCAAATTTGAACTGCTGTTGAAAACCAGACTTCTTGAAATCAGTATCTAAAAGCACATGTGAGTGATCTGATGCCACAGTTGGAAGATTAAACACCTGGGCCTTTGGGAAAGCCTCAGTCCAGTCACTATTAGCAAAACATCTATCCAGTCTCTCACAAATATACTGCCCCTCTCTCTTGCAGAACCAAGTAAATCTCTGGCCTTGGAAACCCAGATCTATAAAGTCACAGTCACTAGCAAACTGTCTGAAATTCTCCATCTTCCTCGCATCTTTGAGATTTCCCCCACTTTTCTCACTCTGTTCCATGATATCATTAAAGTCCCCACAACAAATAGTAGGATATTCCACCACATGGGTCCTATCCACCAGCTGTCCCCATATGACTTTCCTCTCCTCGTAGTCAACTGGACCATAGATCCAATAGGCTCTAAATCTATATCCATCTCTACCTTCAGTGATCCAAGACTCAATAAAATCAGAACATTTCTCAGTAACGTCAACTTTATTGTCATCCTTCCACCAAAGAGCTAAGCCTCCACTAAGGCCTACATGATCAACATAAGTACTTCCTGTAAACCCATATCTCCTTTTAAGCTCTTCTAGTTTATCTTTTTTATTCTTTGATTCCATCAGAAAAACTAAAGAAGGGTCATATTTCTTGAGTAGATCTTTTAAAGCCCTTTCTGTCGGGGCAGACCCAATGCCCTGACAGTTCCAAGAAACGCCTATCATAGCCCTTGAGTGGTTGTTGCAGGACAACCACTAAAACCTTCAGAAAAATTCTCAACTTGAGAAACTAGCACCTTTGTAAGCATTCCTTCATTCCATGAAACAGCAGTAGCCTTTTTACCCCTAGGCTTTCTTCTCGTACCCGAGGCACCCTTCTTCTTCGTAGTGCCAGATACCACCATTTTACCCAATTCAAAGCAGTTAACACCACATTGGGGTTGTTTTACTAGCTCCACCCCAATATTAATAGAGTCATACTCATTTAGTAGCTCTGAATGCAAACTCTCCCTTTTCTGCTTTTTGCCCCTTTCTAAATCTCCAGGCGACAAACATCCACTTCTTTTCAGATTCATGGTTCTGAAAACATTAGATAAATTCTTCACTGTTTGTATCATCTTAGTTGGGGAGATGACATAAAGAGCTTTTAGCTCAGCATCCTTGTCCCTCTTATCCTCCTGAATAGACATCTCACTACTAACTTCCTGGATGTAATTATCACATGGTAATTCAGGAACCCCTCTCTCTAGGACCTCATAGCTTTCTATTTCAGTAGATTCTAATCCAGGCCCAACACCAAAATTTTTACTAACAATAGCCAGATTCACATCAGAGGTGTTCAAAGATGGGCTAGAATCCAATTCCTTCTGGCCCAAATCACTATAAGCAGAGTGGAAACTACTAGAAGATTCCCCATTACCACAGCATGAAGGAATGAAGGGAGTTTGTTACTGACCTGCCTAGTCAGCTGCCTAGGAATATGTGAGACGTCCCCTGGAATTTCGCGGGCCTCAAGGCCATGCTAAGAACGTGCCAACCCCTCACGCGCTATACCCAATTCTGGTTCACGCGCTGTGCTAAAGTGCAAACTACGCGCCACCTCTTGCCGTCTCCAGCTTCCCTCACCGCCAACAGAATTACCATCCCATGACTGACTCCTCTGTTTTACTGGAGAAAGGAGCTTTCGCGCTGACGGTGCTCGCATAAAAGCTCCAAACCGAGGTGGATTAATCACATCCGCCTTACAAAATTTGTTTCCATGACCTAGCTTTCCACAGTTGAAGCAGAAATCTGAGAGTTTCTCGTATTTCAGCTCTGCCCAAACACTCCGGCCACCACCTCTAGGCACCCAAAAACCAGGGATTAGCGGCTCATCAACTTTCACAGCCACCCTGATCCTTAAGAAACTCCTATTCAATCCAAAACTACCCATAGGTTCCTCAATTTCTATGATATCACCCACTTTACCGCCTATTCTCTCAGCATTCCTCCGTGACATCATTTCCCTGGGTAGGTTATGAACTTGAAGCCAGAAAATGATGGTACTCATATCCACCTCTTTCAATCCTTTATCCGACGACCATGGCTTTAAATTCAAACTGAAACCCATAATCGACCACGGCCCTTCCCGTAAAGCATTCTGCATCTTCTCCTCATTCTTAAAGGAGAGACTGAAAACATTCTGACCAGCGTCACCGATGATCGGAAGATCTCTCTCCGGCCATAAGTTTCGCAAGATCGCTTTAACAGCTCCCCTATTTAAGTTTTTCTCCGCAATAACACAACCGACCACCATCCAATCGCTACTACCTCCACTCTCCACAGGGACAACTTCCAGATCTAGAACAAGATCCTCCATAACTGAAAAACAAAGCAGCAAAACAACACAAAGAGAGAAAAGGAAAACAAAGAGGGGAAAAGGAAAAGGTGGGGGAAGAGAAAAAAACAAGGAAAAACGGCGGAGAAGGAGAAAAAAAGAAAAAAACAGCCTTATGAGAAGGCGGTTTCTCCTACTAGAAGAGAAAATTTCCCATAAAGAGAGAGACGCTCTCAACTAGAGAGAGAAAGTGCTGACAGCGTTTGAATTGTTAAGAAATTTGTTATGTGAAAAAGAAAATAATGGAATTGATGGAAAATGGTCAAATAAAACAAAACAATGTGAAAATTTCTGATTTCTTATATTTTTCATTTTTCCTTTTTTTTTTGAATAACATGATATTGAAATGCACTACACAATAGGAGCCCTCTCTTTTCCCATAATCCCACCCCACCCTTCCCAGGATTCGAACTCGAGACCTAACCCCTTGGGGACTCTTTTATTTTTCCTTAAAAATGTGTCATTTGTATTAATAGAATAATTTATAAAAAAAATAGAATAATGAAAAATAGAATATTTAAATTATTTAGTATCAATTTGACAATTGGATCAAAATAGAATATTTTTTTTATATTTCAATTCATTAATTTATACATAATGAAAAATGGATTTTCAATTAAATTGAAGTTCAGTAGCAAAATTCAATATTACTAATATGAAATTATATTAAGTCCAATTTTTCCATTAAAATCTGAATAGTTTGACAATAAAAAGCCTCTTCTCATCTTCTGCTTTGACTACGCTTTCCTATCAATTTAATTAGTAGTATTAAGTTTAAATAGAGTTGAGTCTCCGTGAAAGCAATTTGAAGCAATTACTGAGGAAGCTTTTCATTCACCAGATTATGTAAGGGGGATTCTTCAATTCTCTTTTGTCCCCATAACTGGAATTTAAGTTTCCGGAGAAATTAAGTTGGAATTACCATTATTATTAGTAATTGATGGATGTTTTAAATTGGGACGGAACACTGTCTGCAAAGGATTTCAGAATCGGTGCTATCGCTTTTGCTCAGAAATGGGAAACTCTTAACTTGGGTTATCCTCCATGGTCATGGGTTCCTTCTCCTAAACACCCTCCCCTTACTTCTCCTGAGGTTCCCTCTGCCTCTTCTCAATCATTTCAAAACCATTCTTGTTTCAAATTAAAGAAAAAGGTATAAACTTGTTTTTAACTTTTGCAGGAAGAAGGATACTTGTCACTTGAAAAGATAAGAATTTCCAGGCCAAAACAGGTCTCGCTCTTGGTCATTTAATGGATCATATTTGAATATTTAACAACAATGCTGATGGTTTTTTTTTCCCTCTCTGTTGGGTGCAGGAAGATGTTGATCAAAATAGTCAAAATGTCACTGGGGAGGAAGAGACCAGTTGCTCTGAGAAAGAAGATGATATTGATGATGCCACATTGGTATATACATTTTGATTTGCTTTTTTAGGTTAATTTGCTTACATTGATATTGTTAAAAACATGTGCTGACTTGGAGTGAACATAGATTATGGAATTACATAGAAGTTGTAATCTCTTGTTCTACAGCCTGTTAGCTATTGTCTGACTTCGATCATGTTCTTGTTTTGCTAGGTCCAAAGCAGTCATCATGAATTGCAATACTATGATTTTCATATAGTGTACAGTCATACATTTAGGGTTCCGGTGCTATATTTACGTGCTTACTGCAGTGGTAAGTTTATCCCGCTACTTACTTCTGCAAGTTAGCCTTGTATGAGCTTGCTGACATAAATGGTGGCATGATTTTAGCTTGTCTATACATCTTACTGTCATGGGTAAAAGAATATTTAAGAAATGTTATGTAGAACTAACTTATGTGCTCATTCAAACTAATGGAGAGGGCTTATCATTTCTATTTTCTGGCCAAAAAGAAAAAACAAATCTGGCTTATCTTTTGGACTGCCCATTTAGTCAATTGATGATAGTATAGCAGTGCGCTTTGTTAGCCGATGACAGGAGATGAGGATATCTGTTTTTAGGGAGTTGGGTGATTTGAATAATGGCATTGCTTCTCTTGCAGCTTGGGACTAATATTACTTCCTTATTTATCAAAGAATCACAAGGATTTTGGTTGTTCTGTTATTGTGAGTCTTGTTAATTTTTTGACACAACCAATTGAAACATTCTTCTCTGCTGTCATACAACAAAAAGAGTCTTCTCTAAAGCTGATAAGTGGTTTTAATATAGACTGTGCTTTGCTAGATGTGATTGGCAACTTGATCCAATTTGAACTAAGCTGAGTTACTACCAGTAGAATCATCTGTGGTAACAAACCTGGCAAGAAAACAAGCTAAGATGTAAACTTTAGCAGAACCAAATATTATCACAGCAGGACAAACCCTGTGGTATAGGATCCATAAAACCTTAGTAGCAAATGATAGATGTTCGATCAAGTGTTTATGCCAGGTTGTTAAGAAGTTGTCTGTTTGGAGTTTTGAGTATGTTGACGGCACGCCAATGGAATATGTTATAATGTTCTTGCTTGTGTAGTAAATTGCTCAATCCATTAATTGTTTAAAGAAAATAACTGATCATTTCTCTGCTGAGTAGATGGGCGACCCTTGCTGTTGGATGAAATTGAAAAGGATCTTCCTGCCTGTTCTGTAAAGGAATTGTCGAAATCAAAATGGACATTCATAACTCAAGAGGTATATTTTTCGTACCTTCATTTGTCTCTTTATTTGGCTGTCTGCCTAGTTATAGATTCTAAACTGATATGGAACATTCCTAATTCCTGTTATAATCTTTTCTCAATCTAGCATACTCGAAATACTGGGTTATTTTTGAGATGATTGTGGTGCATTTTACTTTAGAAAATGACCAAGGACAAATGTTTCAAGTAGATAACCAATCCAGCTCATAAGGCTGAATTACACATAGAAGCATAATTTCAATTAAATCTGCTATTTTTGTACAAGGCCACTGCTGAACTACATGAAGGCTATTTTTATCTAATGCGCAACTATTTTGAACTGTAGGAACATCCATACTTGAAAAGACCATGGTACAAATTACATCCATGCGGGACCGGAGAATGGATTAAGCTGCTAATCCTTGGAGATACATCTCAACCTAAATTTGAAGTGGTGTTGGAACTATATCTTCTGTCATGGTTCTCAGTTGTTGGGCAAGTCATCGGTATTAGAATCCCTGTTAAGGTTCTAAGTGACTGCAGATAGTCCTGCTTTGTTTCTCTTTAGTTTCTACCACAACTGATTTAATTTGAATCCCATATTCTTAATTCAAGGGTCTTTAAAAGGGAAAAAAAATCATAAGCTTCCCATTTTCACCTGGTTTAGTGGTTCACTTTCATGCTTTAATCAAAGTGTCGAACAGTGAGGATCAGAATTAGACAAAATGGAGCTAGATTTGAAAATTGTGCATCTTTTTTATCATCTCTCGGACTAAATGAAATTTTGCTTCTTTCAGACGCTTGAAAATTACAAGGCTCTCCTAATTTGAGAAGGCCTAAAAGGAATACAAAAGCTAGCGGAGTAATTTGTGGGTTCTAAGGAATAATACAACAGGATGCAAACACTCAAAGCAATATGACTCCCTGTAGTAACAAATATAGCAACTAGAATCTTCCATGGCAACGCTCTGGCTGATGCCATAAGGGTTTTTTTTTTTTGTCAAATTTACATAATTGTTAATCACTAGCTCATTCCCTCTATGATAATCTATTCAGAACTTTTCTCCGAAGTCCGAGTAAAGCAAGCAAGAAATTCAGTATTACCCTCAGCACCCTTTAAAGGAGACTCAATCCACCCTTTGCTTTGAAATCCGAACTTTTCTACACCCTTTATTATCTTTTCAAGAACCTACACAATGAACCACAATACTTTTTCAATTAAATATTCAAACCATTGGCTGCCATATTATCCGATAAAAAAAAAGCAGTTCAAATTCTGATATGTATGAAAAAAGGTGGCTTTCCACAAAACTTTTTACATACCTCCTGATGAACTTGGGGATCTCTCACTATCCCACCACTTCCGACCTGCAAAGGGGTAAAAAGATTATTCAAAAAACATAAAAGTTAGCTGAATGGAACTCTAACCTACAAGCTATGACTATTTGTTACGTGCATCTCCACTTATTCACTTCATTTATCCACACTAAAAAATGTAACATCCATGCTGAAGGCACATGTATAAATGTCCACGTGGATAGATATGGTTCTTACTTGTGATCTACGAGCTTCAAACTGAGGTTTAACCAGTGTAACCAAAGTTGCCTCTTCTTTCATTGCATTTACCACAGCAGGCATGACCTGTTTGAGAAAGTAAATAATTAACTGAAGGTAAGGATAAATTTCAGCATAAAGGTTGTTAAGCATGGGATTACAAACTAAAAAGACAACTCGGCAATAAACAATCACCAAAAGTAATTATGTTCCCTCCCTCTTTGACAGTAAATAATGAACTGAAGTAACAAATAGCATGAATAATGTACAAGTGTCAAGCATTGCCTAAGCCAATGAAGCCTTTCAATGAATGCAAGAAGCTTATATTTCAGAGGGGGAAAGAAGACACAATATGGATAGGGATGAAGAGATTTGTTGAAAAGAAACAAGTAAATAGTATTAGCATAGGAAAAAGACAATTTGGAATGTTGAGAAAGCTTACCAAGAGTATAGAAATAAATGAAAGGTCCAGTGTCACCAAATCAACTTTTTGAGGGAGACCAGAAAGGTATCTTAAATTTGTTCGTTCTATTACACAAACACGTTCATCTCGACGAATCTTGTCTGCCACCTATGAAAATTGAAATCCACATGCAAACAAGAACCATTTAAAACCCAGAAGTGTGTATTGTACAGATGGAATATGTCATCCAGTACGTTTTCTATCAGTAAGCATGGGCCATTACTTCTGAACAAATGAAGCTTCATTATCACCAAAAGAAGGTAAAATGGAACTGTTCTTAGTAATTTATAGTGCATGCTTGGTGCTAGGATAAGATAAGATACAATGACTCAATCCTATACGCTATATCTTATGCATGCACCAAATAAACCCATAATGTTGCTAAAGATAATCCCAAAAGCCAAGCCACAACAAATTGATCACAATTTCATCCCAACAACAATGCCTCCAAAAGTAATTAAGTAATTTGTTGCATACTCACATTTCATTGTAAAAATCATATCATCTAGCTGTTGAGTTATATATAAGCAAAACTTACTTGAAATGCCCAAAGTAAAGGAAAACAATACACACACACACTGCTAATTATTCATAGATCTCACTTTTGACCTTTCCCAAGCTAAATGACACTCTTGCATGAATTAACTTTAAGAGCTGCCCCAGAATTTTAGCAGTTGGCATGATAACCGGATTTGATAAGAGGCTATCTAAATTTGAAAGCCACAAACACAAGAGTACTAGACACTAGACAGACAACAGTATAATGTCATGCATACTGACACTTGACATAAGAAAACATAGATATAACAAAGGTGATTATGCCAACCAATATTATCATATTGCATGTTCAGTTGTATCATATATGCTTTGTTTAAGCATTCAAAACAGACCAAAAGGAACTTCATGTCCAATTGATGTCTATCCTAAACAATCTAATTGTTACCTGTCCATAACCTACATCAACTCCATAAACATATGATGCACCATACTGAAGCAGGCAGTCAGTAAATCCTCCGGTGGACAACCCAGAATCAAGGGCTACTTTGCCGGCCACATCAACACCAAGCTGTTCAATAGCAGCTTCTAACTTATATCCTGCTCTGGATCAGCAAAAGCAAACTTTAAAATCAACCTTAAACATCTCGCAATATAACCACAGAAGACACAAATGAGTGTTTCAGAGAATAATCACCTACATACATATTTTGGAATTTCAGCCATTATTTCTACAACAGCCTTGTCAGAGACAGGTGTTCCAGCCTTGTTTACCACCTTTCCATTCACATAAACTTTACCTGCACCATAGATGTATTACAGAAAAAATACATCCCCATGATTTCCACAGTCAGCTCTTCATTCATATATTTCGTTTCAAGAACTGGAACCACAACAATCTCCAAAGTCTATCAAGTACAGGGAACCATGCAATTCAAGAATGTTACTAACCTTGTAGAATCCATGACTGTATGAATGTTCGACTATACTGCTGAAACCTTTCAAGACATATCTCATCCAGCCTTTTTTTCCTGAAAATGACATAGAGTTAAAGAACAATGGTGTAATGAAAAAGATCTGGACAGGTTTCTAGTACCAATATAGAGCTCGGCTACGCTAGGTTACATATGCATTTTCCGTTATCAATTAAAATATACTAGCAATAAATGGGATTCCAGAATTTCACTCATACAACAGGTATTTCAGATATGAAGTAGTAATCATCAATTAAGGCTTACTTTTTTGGTATTTGAAGTTTTTCTGACTTGGTAACAGCAAAACTTCTAAAAGGACTATGATTATGAGCTTTGACCCATCTTCCTGCAAACCAGAACCCAAAAACCAAACTATTAGAGCAAAGAAACCCACACAGCCAAAACCAAAATAAAACCCAATTCATTTACTATCTAAAAAGAAGTAAAGAAGATAAGGAGGCATGTAAAAGAGAGAGATTTGAGGCGAACCATGTAAAGGAGAGTAAGATTTCGATAAAGGAAACAAAGTGGAGCTACCATAACCGCAGCAGCGTGAGAAAAAGGGAAGCTTCACAATTTGCAATGCCATTTTCGGCTTCGGTTTAGCAGATGAATTGAACGCATAAAAGCTGACATCAATATACCAAAATAAAAGCTGACATCACTTCGTAAAATCTTTAAACAGAGGCGAAAACATGAGGAGGCCCAGAAGTGTAGTAGGGCCGTGTGAACTTCTGCCCATGATTTAGAAGAACTTTTTTTTTCTTGGGCCGTGGAAGCCTGAGAGAATTTTTTTTTTAAAGCAATAAGGGCGAAAGGGTTAATATATTTGAAATTCAAATTACAGATTAAAGCAAACTAAACTGCTAAAGTTCTAATCAAACTGAAAAATACTAGCTGAAATACAGGAAACTCTCCTAGTAGCAACAAGATTAACCATATCGTTTCTCAAATGATGACAAATTTGATCACAACTAGAAGATAAAATGCAGCTAGCTTTAGACTTTGATGCCATATTAGCCCATGCATCCGCAGCACAATTGTCGTTTTTAACGTGTTTCGTATTGTGTTACACATTAAATAAACAACTTTGTTTTCGGGTTTAATTATTAATACGATTATTATTAACCATGTGTTTTCAATTACATGACACAAAATAAGGTTGTCATATTTGTTGTCGTTTGCTATCGGAGCTATTGGCTTGGTCAGCTCAATTATTAGAAAATACTTTGTCTCACTTGATTCTACCATCTGTTATCCCCCACCTCATAATTAATATAAGAATTTAATTCCAAGTTTAGCCCTTTTTATAAATAAGAAGAGTTTACAGGATAAATCCTTAATTTAAGGATATTATTGAATAGAATTTTAAAAATTATAGTAACTTTTTCCAATGATACGTCAGGCGGGTTATGCAAATGGTAAAACTAGTATGGGTGAATAGCATACTCCCCATTATTATTCTAGTCGTCTTTTCCAATCGAAAATTGATGTTTGCCTCATCAATTTTCTACCATCTAGTGTACCATCAATTTTCTATCGTCTAATGTATCCCACTTGACCTAGCATTCACATCAAACTTCCTCTCTCTTGTATATTTAGTTTTTGGGTCCGCTTATCCAGTGCCTAAGCAGTCATTTTAGTGGAAAAAATCCCACCTTTTGTATAGAATTTGTGAAAAAAAAAAGAGTAAAAAGTTGTCGAGCTTTGGTCCTACAAAAATAAATGAGATGTAATAACTAAAGTAAAAGTATGTAAGATAAAACAATTATGGTCAACAATACCCTCATTAATTTGATTATTAATAATTTTATTGAGTAGAGAGAGATTTACTAAATTGTTTATATATATATATATTTTTTAAAACTCTATGATAAATGGTATCGAAATTTGGGTTTTACCGTTTTAAAAAATAAAATAATTTTATAATTGGGGTTAAACCTTATTGATAAATATTTAAACTTATTTTTCTAAAACTCTATGATAATGAGTTTTAAAATTTAAGATTTACCCTTAAAAAAATAAAACACATTTATAGTTCAGCTAAACTATAATTATTGTCATAAAAAATATGAAAAATATTTTCTTAATTAAATTTGAGTAAACACATAAAAAATAGTTGAAGGGGTATTATAATCACACACAAACATACAATTTTAAAGACTACCTAAAAACACCAAAAGATTAAAATAATAATGATATGATGATTGGCTAGGGCACTCGTTAGCCAAATCCTTAGTTTTTTACCTCATGGATTTATAGACTATAGACTATTATCAAATAACAATTTCTCCTACCCCTTGAAGTCTCAAATGAATAATAAACGTTTGTCATGTGCACAATATTTTCCAACAACTTACAGATTATAGACTTAGGATTTCAAAACATAAGTTAGAAATGTTTGTCTGTGCCTTCGAATGAAGCTTTCTTTAATTAACATACATCAAAAGGTTTCTAAATTTCTTTTTTTGGGTCCATGTTCTGTCAAAAATGTCACAAGATCTTTGGTTAATGTTCAGTGGACTCCCCCTTCCCCGGGGTGGTTTAAATTGAACTCTGATGGACCCTCATAGGGAAAACTGGGGATTTCTAGGGCAGGGGGATTTTAAGAAATGACAGAGATGAGTGGATTTTGGGTTACACAAGAAGAGTGGATTTTGCTACTAGTTTACAAGCAGAACTATGGGGGCTAAGAGATGGCCTAACTCTTGCTGTTGACAAGAGAATTCTTTTCCTTAATATTAATATATATTGATGCCAAAGTTGTTATTCAAAAATTCCAAACGTCAAATTGTCTCGTTGCTATCGGGAAGCGAATAGAGCTGCTGATGCCATGGCCAATAAGGGTAGACTACAAAATGACACTTTTGTAATTTGTAATACTATACCCATTTTTGTTTTCGACATTATTATTGATGACTTTCGGGGAATCTCTTTCCCAGTGCTGTAAACATTTAATTTCTATCTAAGTATATTTTTTTTTCTACAAAAAAAAAATGTTTGTCTGTTGCCTACTGAGACATGTTAAATTGCAGAATTACAGATTAAATGTTGAAAAAGCTACCACAAATTTCATATAGTATTATTAAGAGAGTTGTGAAGAAGTGAATAAGATAGACATGAAGAATCATGACATTTAGTGACACCGTCTTTGTGACACTCAATTTTTTCATCACAAATAATATGGTTTTTGTGACAACAAATTAGTTCGAGACAATTGTTGGAATACATTGTGACGACTTACTGTCTCGTCACTATTATTATGGTAATTGTGACAAGTAAGTGTCGACACAATTATATTGTCACTAATAATACGTTAATAGTGACGACAAATACTTTATTACTATACAATTGTCACTAATAGCATTCCCAAATTGGCGCTAAACAATTTTGGCGGGAATAGATTTAATTGTGACTAAAATATCTTCGTCACAATTATATTGTCACTAATGATATGTTAGTAGCGACGACAAATACTTTGTCACTTAACAATTGTCACTAAAAGTATTCCCAAATTGGTGCCTAAACAATTTTTGTGGGAATAAATGTAATTGTGACTAAAAAATTCAATAATTGTGACAAAAATGTTTCTTATCATTTTAACATTTATTAGTTGTGATGAACATTGTTGTCACTATAAAATTCAACAAGATAATGTCGACCATAAGTCGTCACAATAAGAAATATACACTATGGTCACAATTGTTCAAATTAATTGTGATAAAAAAATTTGGTCACAAAAATCATTTACTAAATATGACAAACCATGTCGTCACTATAAATCAAATGAATTTATGTCGACCACATTCGTCACGATAACAACTTTCCACTTTGGTCACTACTGTTTAAAATAATTATGGAAAAAAAATTTGTCACAAAAAAACATGTACTATTTGTGATAAAACATGTTGTCATCACAAATTCAACAAGTTTATGTCGATAACATCTTGTCACAATAACGAGTTTTCACTATGGTCACTACTATTCAAAATATTTGTGGCTAACAAATATATTGTTTCACAAGAACTAATATACTAATTGTGACAAAACTTGTCATTACTATAAATTCATTGAGATTTTTTAGGACATTTAATTATTTATTAGTAGTGACTAGATTCTAGTTATAACAAAATGAGTCCAATCGAAAGGTTAGATTGGGCTTAATTTGGCTTTCGATTAATTTGAATTTAATATTAAAATATTTAAAAGTGCATCCCAATTTAAAATTCAAATTAATGAAATATTTAATTAGGAGAGGCCTGGGTTTGAAATTCTTGTCTTGGTGCACATGAACTAACACACTTTGACAATTTCCAAAACAATAACAAAATCCAATATTACACACTATATATAGTAAAATCCCATAACTTATATTATATTTGATAAATTTGTAGATATGTACTAAATATATAACTTTAAAACTTCATTAATTAAAAGAAAAAAGTACAATAATTAAACATTTAAAATAAACTAATAAAAAACTTGTAACACTATATTAAGTAAAAGTCTCCACCTAAACTTTATAAGAAAATGTAATGTCAAAAAATGTAAAAAAAAAAACTTTATAAGAAAATGTAAGTTCGATGCTCAATCATCATCATGATCATCACTTGACTTGTTCTCACTTACTGGATTTATCCCATCATCATAATCATCGGTAAACATAGATTCATCATCATTTTTTCATCACCATCTTCTTCTTCGACACCTCTGATGTTAATATTTACCGAATTTCCTTCAACAACTGTAGTAGCTAAATCAGATCTGTCCAAAGATACCACATCATCATCACCTTCAAAAGTAGATTCATTAACAGTAAAGCCAAAATCTTCATTTAATTGGCACAGCTCACAACAACCATCCAATTGGACTCTTTAATATCTTTTACATAGTAAACTAGTTCAGCTTGAGAAGCTAAAACATATGGTTCATCAGTTTTCAACTTCTTTTTAACATTGACCATAGGAAAACCAAACTTGTCAACCTTATATCCACTTTTGTGATACACATCCCACCAGTCACCCTTAAATAAAATGACCTTATTTTCCTTATTTTCCCCAAGATAATTCAACTCCATGATTTCTGTTAATACACCAAAATAATCCAAATTACCTGTACTATCATCTCCTTTCACAAAAATTCCACTATTTTGTGATTTTAGTTGCAACTCTCTATCTCGAGTGTTAAACCTCCAACCATTCAGAAGAATGCTTTTGTAGCAATGAACTCGCTCCCTGAAAATAAGGTCATTAGCCAACTCACTCCCTTCATTATGCAATTTAATGGCCTGTGGTGAATAATATTGGACATTTAATATTTAAGTTATATAAATAAAATAAATAAAAAATAATTAATAAATGTTATACATAAAACTATATCTATATTACTTACATATTTCTCGAACCACTGAGAAAATTCTTTGCGATGTCTTCTTTCTATGTTTCTAGGATCTGCCATCTTAAGCTCTTCTTTATGTTTCCTTCATAATGAAAAATAAATTAAATATAAGTACATATTTACAAAATTTAATTATAATGAAATAACATGCATAAGGGACTAATTACAAAATTTAGAAACTTACTCAACAAAATTTCTGATTTCTTCACAATTTTCTAAGACATACATCCTAGCTTGAGCCCATCCAGATAAAGACAACTCTTCATATGCGTTTCCAAGTAAAGGCTTACCAACTTTTGAAAAAACTTGCAACCTTGAATGACAACGATCATCACTTCCCTCATAATTTCTTCCAACACGATTCAACCTAGTTTCAGTTTTGTCTAAATATCTTGAACAAATATTCACACATTCTTCAACAATGCATGCTTCAGCAATTGATCCTTCAGGACGAGCCTTATTCCTCACATATGATTTAAGCCTGCGCAAAAATCGCTCCACAGCGTACATCCAACGGAATTGTACCAGCCCAGCATGTTTAGCCTCAGTCACAAGATGAATTGTTAAATGCACCATTATGTCGAAAAATGAGGGAGGAAATATCTTCTCTAACTTACAAAGAATCAAGGGTATTGCTTTCTCAAGCCTCTCTAACAAAGCGCAGGACTTTAGAGCATAACTCTCTAAAGTAAGTATCAAGCTCAATTAATGCTTCGCTTACCTTTTTACCCAGCAAACAACGAATAGCCAAATGGAGATAGCGATGCAAAAATACATGGCAATCATGGCACTTCATCCCAAAAATCTTGCCTTCATTAATCTTCACACATCGGGAAATGTTGGAAGAATGGCCATCTGGAACTTTTAAATCGCTTAAAAATTCACAGAATAATCGTTTTTCTTCTTTAGACATCGTATAACATGCTGAGTGAATAAAATACTTACCATCAGTTGTGGAGGTTGCATGAAGTTCAGGTCGTATACCGATAGCTTCTAAATCAATTCCAACTATGTTCTCACCACATTTTTCTCAATGTACATGACATCCAAATTATGCCATAATTTAAGTGAGCTCCAGTATGGGAGTTCGCAAAAGATACTGTTTTTCCTCCAATTTCCAAGCAATTGATCATCTCCACGCTTTGTTTTCTTTGGAAGCTTTCCAAATTTGACCTGGTTAATTTAGAAATAAAGTAAGCTAAAATAAATAAAATAGAATGGAAACAACATGCATGAGTAGTTACTATTGAATTTGAGACAAATAGTAAAATGAACCTTCAATACATATACACATATCATGCTTTTATATATACGGTACAATTGGAGAAGCATCATAGAAGATTGAATATATACCTTAAGTCAAGTCAATCAAGCTTTAATAATGTAGCGTCAATGATTTGCCCATAAACAATTGGTTTAGAGACTTGGATCAAGTAAAAGTTTCTATTACTCTGACGTAAGATTTTCCCACAGTTCAAACTCCAACTAATTAGTTCAAATTGGCAGTCCTCTTTAAGTTGAATTTTGTATTAATTTTGTTTTTATCGTTTGAAGCAGTTTTACATTTCTTGTTTTTTTTTTTCTTTTGGATGGTAAAGTTTAAAATTTTTCCAAATAATGGACACGTACGAGAGTCA
Source organism: Corchorus capsularis (assembly GCA_001974805.1). Lineage (NCBI taxonomy): Eukaryota > Viridiplantae > Streptophyta > Magnoliopsida > Malvales > Malvaceae > Corchorus > Corchorus capsularis. The sequence goes on from AWWV01012634.1 coordinate 21,132, forward strand.
AAGTATGAGGGCATATTTCTAAGAGTTTACTGTTAATTACTATTACTTTCCTATTGACTTTGACTTACATATTCCATTTTTTTTTCGAATCTTCTAAACTAGTGCTACGAATTACATATATAAACTTATAAAATAAACAAAATAAGCATGTGAAATGCAAAAGTTCAATACTTCATCCCAAAGTGATTAATGCATACCTGTGAAAACTTATTATATTGTTCAAGAATATCATCTCCTAATAGTTCTTTCGGTGCAGTTCACTTCTCTACCATGCCATCAAATGCTTTAGCATTTTTCCTCCAGGAATGTTTGATCAGTAAGAAACGATGATGACCAAGATAGCAGGTTTTACGCCCATGTTGAAGCCTACGGGATGACGTTTCCAAATTGCAATTAGGACAAGCTAATTTGCCTTTGGTGCTCCATCCTGATAGATTATCGTATGCCGGAAAATCATTTATGGTCCATAATAAAGCTGCACGAAACTGAAAATTTCCTTTTGAGAATGCATCATATGTCTCCACTCCTACGTCCCAAAGACATTTCAACTCATCTATCAACGGTTCCAAATACACATCGATGTCATTTCCAGGGGCTTTAGGACCAGGAATAAGAAGTGACATCATAAAATTTCATGCAAAGCCATGGTGGGAGGTTATAACAAACTAACACAATCGGCCATACACGAAATGGGTTAAAACCATCACTTGCTAGACCCAATCTAACACTACGTGCATCTGCTGCAAAAGAGGGGTGAACTGCGTCAAAACTTTTCCAATCTGGATAATCAACCGGATGTGCCATTGACTCGTCAGTAGATGGTTTTTCCTTATGCCACCTCATATATTTAGCAATACCTGAGCACAAATAGTCAAATTTAGTAGATGATGTATTATATATAATTTATATATATGGGTAAATGGGCAAATTTAGTAATACTTGATGACATGTACAATCTTTGCAAGCGTGGAGTTAATGGGAAATATCGCAAAATTTTATGTGCGATCTTAGTGTTTCTCCCCATTTCCCCATTACTCTTCCATCTAGATTCACCGCAAGTTGGACAAGATTGAAGATTCTCATATTCTTTTCTATAAAGAATGCAATCATTCACACATGAATCTATCTTTTCATATGAAAGTCCCAAATCCTTATGAACTTTCCTACTCTCAAAATGAGCGAGGATCTTAATTGCCTTTCGGTAACCATTTTCTCATAAGTTGGAGCATACCATCAATTACGTTTGCACTAAGGCCATAGAGACATTTCAGATTTAGCACTTCAACAATGAATGATAATGTAGAAGATCTTTCACAACCAGGATATAACTCTTGTTCAAATTCTTCCAACAATCTATAGAACTTAGCAGCCTCTTCATTTGGATCACTGGAACAACTTCTGGCAGGATCATCAACAACTTCATCTGGGATATCAGAACTACCTCCCACAACGGTATCATTAGTCAATTGAGCACATCCAAAATCGTGCAACATTTTTGAAGTTCCATCCTCTTTATTAGTTTCTTCATTCTCATCATCCGGCTCATCACCAGACTCATCATTAGAATCATCATCAGAATCGGATAATGGTTCCCCATGATGGCACCATCGCTGGTAGGTTCTGTTTATTCTGTTTACAATCAAATAGTCATGTATTTCTTTGCGCATCTCATAGTTTACATTGTTACACTTTTTACATGGACAACGAACTGCTCTACTTTCATCAAGATGTCTAAATGTAAAATCAAGAAAGTCATTAACTCCTTTTTTCATATTGTGGCGATGTTCGGTCAATAATGTTCATCCAAGACTTATCGATATTCATTATCCTACACCACAAAAATCAATTGAAATTACTTCTTCGTGATTGTCAAAATTTGATAACAAAGCTAAAATATTCATTGGTTACCTTCATCAACGTACCCTAGAAAATTTTCTCACATAAAGGCCAATTTAATCAAATAAGATTCCGTCCACAAAAGTAAAAAATAAAAAATATAGTCAGATTAGCAAGGGAAAATACACATATATAATTCATATAGTATAATATCTAAAATTAGTAGTAGTAACTAATCTGTTTGATTACAAATAGATCATCAAATGTGATACTCCTAGACCAGATCCTAAAAGCTTATTAGTAATGATAAAAAAAGTTACCTCTTTTGGAAAATGCTTTAACCGTCCGCACCAGAGAACCTATCCCGAAGCTTTTTCCCAACTGAATGTTGTCCAGAGGAAAAAACCCGGAAGGGATTTCAAAGATTGAAAGCAAAGAGGTTAATAAAACATCATGAAGAGAAAAGGTTTAATTGGAAGGAAAGAAGATTGCAAAAGTTTTTCCTCATCCAAATTATATAGCATTTGGCAATAAATAAATCGACATTCTTTTCTCCTCTTTCTTTCTATGGGATAAACTCATGACCATCAAAATAAAATAGTTTAGTATCAAAATAAAAGTTGTCACATTGAAGGAGACGAGCTAAAATATAATAACTTACTAGGAAGATAATGGCGTTCTTGACCTCAACGGTTGAACTAGAGACTTTCTTGCTCTCCTTTAAAGATCCCAATTTACATTAGAATTTGTTTGTTTGAAGATAATGGTTATCTAGGGATCAAAAATATTTTAATAGAAAAAAGAAGTCGGCTAAAGGTACTATTTTTCTATTGATGTTAGGTCGGTTGAGGGCTTGAGGTCTAGCTCATCACGTGTAGATGTAGAAAATTGATGGGCCCAATGCATTTTGTCCATATTATAATATTGAGTATATATATAATATAATTTTAGTTAATTTTAATTTTGATAAAATTCCTAATTGTTAGTGGGCCCATCAATTTTTAATTGGGCAAAAACCGACCCATGCTGTTAATATAACACTAATCATATAACATAACTAAACAGGTTTAATTTACCCAATTAGACATAACACTAACCATAACTAAACAGGTTTAATTTGCCCAATTAACCATGCTTAACTGTGAAAAGCAGGTTTAATTTGAGTAGTGAAAAACTCAAAATCACCCAACATTAAGATAATTCAAAACAAAGTGGTAAATTAACTTTGTCCAATATATAATAGTACTATATATTATATTTTTTTTGTTTCCCACCATCCGGTATCCAGTTCTGACTAATTCATATTCAACCTGGGTCGTGCACCTGGGTTTAGTGGGTGAGACTACCCAATGGGGGCGGCTGCGTACGCAAGGTCTCGACCACAACAAATGTAAGCCTTTTGTCACAATTTGTATTTAATGGGAAAAAATAAAAAAATATTTTGCCACTAATACATACTCGATAATTCAATTTGTGACGATATTAAAATTATTTGTGACAAAAATTACTGTAATATATAAATTTAATATTTATGTCGACATTAATCAACCACTAATACAATTAGATTACTAGATTATTTTTATTATCTGTGACACTAAGTAAAAGCATTAGTGACAATGATTTTTGTAACATTTAATTTTAATATTTGTGACAAAATGAGTTGGACACAATTTCATAAAATATTATTGACGAAAATAGTTGTCACTACTGATATTGACATTAGTGACAACATTTCTTGCCACTATTTCACCAAAAGCTAGTGACGATATTATGATAACAAATGCATATATCAAATATGACCAACGCTTTCGTCACTATTATCTATAATTATAGTGTCAAAAAATGTCGTCGCAAAAGAGCAAGTATAATGACAACTTATATAGTCACTATTAGGGTTTCTTCTATCGACATAATTGCCATTAATAGATATAGTTATTGTGTCAATCCCTTTCGTCACTATTATCAATAATTATAGTGTCAAAAATTTCGTCACAAAAGATTACATATAATGACAACTTATATTGTCACTCTTAGTGTTTCTTGTGTCAACATAATTGTCATTATTAGATACAGTTATTGTGTCGATGATGTCGTCACAACAAAAAAACGTTAATGACGACTTATATAATCACTATTACTATGTTCTGTGTCGAAATCGTTGTCACAAAAGAATTACTTTATTGTGACGAGATATCCTTGTCACAATTGTTAGATATTTCAGTGTCAACAATTTTGCCACAAATACATAGTGTACTTGTGATGAATAAAAAAGTAGTCACAATTGTATTAGTGGAGTTTATAGTTATGGTAGGTGACGACTCAAAAATTTCGTCAAAGTTAGTTATAGTGACTGAATTTTATATTTTTAGTGACGAAATTTACCATCACTGAAAGCATATTTTCTTGTAGTGAGACTACATTAAAGAACTTTAGCTTCCTTTTGCTGAGATCATTGTCCCCACTTATATAATTGAATCTCTTCTACCTTATGATTGAGTTGAGATTCAGAAGAAAAATTTGTACATGATCATGTGAAATATTTTTTTTGTCCTAATCCATTATTTCAATCATCTACTTAATTAGATACCCTTTTTTAGATGCAAATTAAATCAAATTTTTAAGAAAATTGATCAATTCATAATTCCCACTAGCTCAAGGCCTAAAGATGACATTTGTGATATAATGAGTTTGAATTCATATTTAAAAATCTCTTGATTGCTTTCGAATAAGAAAATGGTTTATGCCATCAGGTATTTGGTCTGGTGGTAGAGTGCTGGGCTCTTAGTTTCAGTGGCTAGGGTTGGATCCCTAACTGCTTCAAGTACCATTAAGAAAAAGGTTTATAAAAAATATAGATGAAAAAGGAGATGGATGATGATGATGATGGGTAATAGTATAACCTAAGGGCCCGTTTGGTTCATGGTCATCCTGGGAGATGGCCGGGTATCTCCCCAGATGACCAGAGGATGGCCATGTTTGGGTGGTCATCGTCGATACCCTCACGTGACCTAATGGGCACGCAGGGGGTTATTTTATTCCCTTTGAAATCGGGGGAATCACTAATGACCACGCGAGCTGCTTAAATGGTTATCTCACTTAAAATGGCTAAAGATCAAAATGTCCTAATGTCCTTATATTTTCTTCCAAAAATAGCCCCAAACTTAGAATTATTTTCTCCTTATATTAAAGAGTTAACCCGATCCCATCTTCTTTCATTTGGAAAAAACTTCATCTTCTTCGACCCATTTTCTTTCAACGCCAGAACCCTACTTTCTTCTTCTTCTTCATACTTCCACCGCCATATCAGCCAAAAGTAAGGCTTTTCAGGTTGGTTTCTTATATGTTTTCCGATCTCATATCTTTTGTTTCACTTTTTCCTTGTGGGGTTTGTGTTTTCGAATTTATTCAGACTGTGGGTTTCGTATTTTCGAACTTCTTTTATTTCCTTCAACATTTTTGCTGCTTTTGGGGCTTACTAATAATGGGTGTTTCTTATTTGTTATTGGGTTCGATTTTGGTTTGATTAATTTTTGGAATTTGGTGGAAAGCTTTCGGGTATTGCTTCAACATATTGGGTAAGCCTTAGTTTGGTAGATTTTAAAGTAAATGTGTATTATTTAGCATTCAAAAGTTAAGTTTGACATGGGGTTGTATTGATTTACACTTCTTTTGCAGTTACATTTGCATTTGCAGCTTTGCGTTGAAGATTGAACTTGGGTTTTACAAAGGTAAAAAGAATGGCTACCCGAGTGTGTTGATTGATGGTTTTATTTGGTTTCTATTTATATATTTTGTGGATAGCATCATTATTGGCTTTGATTGGTGGTAGTATTTTGGTAGGAATTGTGGTTTTGCTTGCTGGTAGTCCATAGGTTGAATATGTTTGACTTTTGCTTGTTGGTTGGACTGTTTTAGTGACCTAATCTTGTTGCGTTTTACTAATTATTGTGTCTTGTTCTTTTCTGATTGTGTTCAAGCCTTAATAATGGACATTTTGCTACCTGAAAACCTAGCTCTCATTGCTGCAATTGCAGTGTTTTTTCATGAAATGCAAGTCATGATAGACATTTATGGAATCCTACTCATAATGCGTAGGAAGCTGTAGACACCCGTTTTTGTCCTATATCCTTCAACTTAAATCAATTTATTTCTTAATTAGCTATTAGGGTCATATAGGGGCATTTTGGTCATTTTTGCACTAAGGGCATTTTGGTCATTTACACTAAGGGCATTTTGGTCATTTACACATTTAGGGGGATTTTGGTCGTTTTAAGTCTACTTTTAATTTATATTAGCTAATTCATCTTAGTCATATAGGTTGCATTTTGAATAAATCCAAAAATCTTAATATGCGCCTTTAGCATTTTATGTCTTAGCTTCATTTGGTAGTTTAGTATTGTTGCATGTTAATCACGTAGTTTAAACTCGATTTAGTTCATTAAGTAATTAACCCTCAATTTAGTAATTAATTAGACCTTGCATGAGTTGGATTAGCATTTTTTGTGTACCTTTGCATTCAAGAAATAAAAATTGGAAATAAGAAAAAAAAGGACTTATAATGTCTCATTTGCATTTTAGATTACACATTTCTCAAAATAGAAAATACAAAAAAATAGAAATATTAAAAATCACAAAAAAGAAAGAATTTTTATTTGCATTTCTGCATTAAATATTTACATTTGTCTTTTCCTTTCCTGCTTTACAAAGACACAAAAAAATGAGGAGATTCAAGGTAGCTTGGCTTGTGTCACTTGTGCTCCACCACCTTGATTGCAACTTCGCTGATTAGCTCTGCAAAATGAAGAGAATGGGGACGCAGAATCACAGTGCAGCAAACAATGCCGGAAGCTTCACAATGTCATAGCAGTGGACAAATAGCATCAAAATTCAGTCTCAATTGCGTTTTCAATGTCAATACCAAGCAAGCAATTCAAAGCAATTTGCAGAGGACAATTTTCGAAGGCAAAGGGTGCATGTGACAGCAGAAGAGCATGAGCATTAAAGAGCAAGAATATCCTTTAAGACACTCAAACTAGGATTAGGTTCATGGTAAGCTGAAGGACATGCAAGTCTTGGGTTACAACAAGCAATTTCAAGTAGAAGGATCATCAACAAAGCTGCAAGGGTGGGTAGACTCACAGAAGCTTAATTGGCAGACCAGATTTATGAGAGCGAGCAGAACGTCAGCCCAAAAGCATTTCAAGAGCAATTTCATCCATGCAGTGGAACCAAGCAAAGCAAGATGCAGGACCAAACCAACAAGGCACAGTCATGAATGATCAAATATATCAGTGGCAAAGCAGGCTCATTATACAGCAGGGCGAAGTCAACAGAATGACACAATGCAGCCAGGAAATGTAAAAAAATAAATTGGTGCAAGTGAAAGCAAGCAGCATGCACAAACAAGGACAGTAGGATAAAGGGATTCGATGCAGCATAAATTTGGCAAACATGGTGAGCTCGCAAACAAGTTCAATTAGATCAAGCACCATAAAATCTCAACACAAAGCATCAAATTTGATCATAAGGTCCATAATTCCATCACCAAACAACATATGGAGACAAGGTCATAAATTTCAGTAAGGATTAAGGCTTAAACAGAGGAGGCATGCCAAAATGAAAGGGATACCAAGGCAGTTAATTGCAATAAGAAATTCAAAGTAATATACCTTGAGAGACAACTCATCCTTAAAGCTAGCTCGGTATTCACCCCAGGCCTTATCCCTTGAAACTTTGAACCTGCACAAGGAGACAAAAGCTGTTAGCAGAAGAAAAGGGGAGAGGAAAACCGAAAGAGAAGGGGATAAGAAAGAAAAAGAAATTAGCTAGCAAGGGGGGGATATTACTCACTGAATTCAATAGATTCTCTCGGGGATAGTCGCGGGAACCTCTCTCTCCCTCATCCATCGAATAGAGCTCTCTCTTCTCGATCCAACTCTCTACTCTCTGTGGGGAAAATCTCTCTGATGGCTCAACTCTTTCTCTCTAAAAAAGACTCAGTCTCTCTCTCTTTGGACAGGCAATTTCTCTCTTCACACTACACACACAACAGACTCACTCATTCTCTATAGACTCTCTCTCCTTCTCTCACCTTGGATTCACTCATTATAGACAGAAAACAGAACTCTTTTTGAGGGACGGACTTTCTTTTCCCTTTCCTCACACACATTCATTCCCTGCAACAAGAAAAATCGGGTCTCTCTTTCACTCAAAAAGAGAGCTCTCTTCCCTTGCACTCAAAAACTTTCTCTGAAAGTTCTTTAAGTTGAAACTAGGGTTCTTAGGAAGGGGTTGGGAGTTTCGTTTTAAGTCGGAAAAAGGGTCTTCCCGGCAGCGCTAGTTTAGTCGGACCTGGGCTTATTTTGGTGATTAAGGTTCGGATTCAAGATGGGTTTGAGGGATTTTAGTGGCGAGGAGTAGAAGAAGAACATATCAAGAGTTGAGAGTCATCGAACGATGGGGAAGAGAGATCGGAGAGGACTTCGAACCAACTGTTGAGCAAGGTTTAACGGCGTTTCAACCATGGGTTCGTTAAACCAACCTCAGATCTGAATTTAGTAGACGATGGTGTTTATATCTGGAGAGTTTAAAGACTAACGGTAAAGGTTCAAAGTGTCGGCTCGACGGAACCATCACGGGAAATGATTTCCGGCTACCGAAGGCGGCGATGAGGTTTGGCTAGGGTTTGGAGCTGAGGAAGAAGAAGGAACAAAGTAGCCCTTTTATAGCTATGCCACTTTGAGTATTGAACGACAGCGTTTCAAGCACCCTGACAGAAAAAATTATCTTGTTTGTGAGTCTCTTTCCCATTTCTTTCGGTTTAATACCTCCTGCTTTGATTTTAGTTTTGTTTGGATTTAATTTGGGATTATTTGTTACTATAATAGTCAATTTGGGGCCTGTGTTAGTAATATATGCATATAAATGATTGAGGTTTAGTTAATTCATGCATGATATGTTAAATCAAAGTAAAAATCCAAGCTTTTAATGTCCATGTTAAAATTTTAAGCAATTTGTTGAATAATCATGCCATTTGTTAAGTTTAAGATTAGAGTCTAAGTTTTGGTTATGAGTAGTTTAAAATTGAGTCTTTTAGTTTAAAGGTTAGTCTCTTGCTCAAATAAATGGCTTAAATTAGCATGTTTGATTAATCTTTGATGGTGAATAAATGGTTAAGTGTTCATTTGTTTAAATTTAGGATGTATTTAGCTTAAAGATAGAATCTCTAATAGAAAATGATTAGTAATTGCTAAAGTCTAAATTCTTATGTCAAAATCAATTTAAAATTGGGATTTCTTCAAGGTCTAATGGCTTAATCTTCTTAAGTTCATTTTAATTCAAGACGATTCATTGATTCCATTTTGAGACTCTCCTAATTGGAAAAAATCAAAACTTTAATTTCAAGTTCAATTTTTTTGGACTAAAATTAGCTTGAAGATTTAAAAGCCATTTTTGAGCTAATTTTAGTTTGAAAATAAACTTTGAAATAAAGGATTTGACTCTTTTAAATTGGAATTGACCTAAAATGGAATTGATAAATTGACTTGGATTAGCATTTACCTAAAAAGACTTAGCCTTTGGTGAAGGATTTGAATTCTTTGAGGTTTAAGCTAATTAAAGGGTAGATTTAATTTTCTCATGCCAAGTTTGTTTAATTAGACCCTTGATTTTTGATTTATGGTGATGCACGTGGTTGATTTGTGTTTTGTGCCCCTGAATGTTGCTAATCGTTTTCCTTAGTATGCAGAGAGGTCCCCAGTCTGCTCGAGTTGACCCTTAAGTTTATATTTTCTTTCTTTCTTTTTAAGTTTAAGTTTTTGGCTCAATTAAGCCTCTAGGTTGTAATAATTTAGTAATTAGTATAGAATTAGAAGTAGAAAGTAATCACATGCATTTCATGTTTATTTTTCAGTTAATTATAAACTGCTTGCATTCTACTTATTGGGTAGAGCAGGAAATTCAGTATTAAGAAGAGCTGCTCACCTTCTAGATAGAGCGAGTAAGATTAGATTCCCCATAAACAAAAAAAACAGCAGATTCCACTATGACTAGGGGGGATAGACCATCTCTGAACTCTATTACCTTAGAATCGGTTGAACCATAAATCAAATCCGTGTTGTTTATCGGATTTTTCTGGGGAATCTTATCTCAAGGTGCTGTTAAACTATTTAAGTCCTTTCTTTTGTTATTGATGTTCCCTGAGGTATTGAAGAGCGTCTAAGCTCTAAAGAAAGGCTAGGGATGCAACCTAAATCTAGTCGATAATCGTAACCTTTCCGAAGAAGGGACATTCGGTGAGTGGTCGAGTATTCGAGGCCGCTGAATGTCCCTGAGGATGAGAAGGCCCTTCTCGGGATGCGTCGGGATTCTGAGCTATATCCCGGGAAGAGTTTTCAATAACCCGGGTTACTTGTCGGTTTTAAATAATTGGACTTTGCATTCATCATTTGCATTCATGCATTGAGTAGAGTTTAAGTAGAGACAAAGAAAAAAAAATAAATGGAAAAAAATCAGAAAATTAAAATGTAATAAAAATGGATTTTGCCAAAAAAATGTTTAAAAAAAACCATGTTCTCTTATTCAGTTTTCAAAAAGGTTAAAATTGGTAATCAAGAGTGTTTTAAGACTTAAGCAGTGGTTTTTTCAAAATTCAAATCAGGCTTGGTTTCAGGATTAGTAATCAATAAAAGAGGAAAAAGTTTTTTCCAAAAAAAAGAGAAGGTTTTCTTGCCATTTTTAGGGGAATTAAAATGGAGGTTTTCAAAGCAAAATTAGACTTCAAAAACAAAAAAGAAAAAGTTTTATCACAGCATTTTCTAAATTTCTTCCCGGTGCGGAAGATTCCACAAGAGAACAGACAGTAAAAGAGAATCGAAAATAGAATTGGTCGACGGTGGTTCGATCACATTCTTCGAATTCTCGACATGAGTTTTGACAAAATGATTTTCTTTTCTTTTATAACCCTTTTTGATAAGAATTAAAGAAAAAAAGCAACCATTAATTATTAAACCCGGTTAGATTTAGATTAGACTAGAGGTACCGTCGTTTGACGGGCGTTGTGGGGGTGCTAATCCTTCCCCACACGTAACCGACTCCCGAACTTAGGCTTTGGTTCGCAGACGTAGTTTTAGACTTAGTGTGTCCGTTGTCAAGCATGGTCCATTAGGTCTAATAATCAGTAGGTGGCTAATCACACCTAGGCAAAAAAGATTAGTGGCGACTCCTTACTTTTCCAAAGTCGTTTCGGCAGGGTCCCCCGAACCCGGACGTTTCGACAGAAGGCTATAAATAGAAGGAGTATGTGCCCTCCGAATAGTAGTAGGAGAGTTGTTAGGGAAGTCAATTTGAATAAGTTTATATTTGATAGTGACTTATCATGTTATGAAAGCACTCGGATGGATAGAGGTGTTTTTTTTTTAAGTTGTGTAATTTGTTAGGGAGTGTATGGCAACTATCTAATACAAGGAATACCACATTGCAAGAGATGGTTGCTTCCTTTTGTACATTCTGGCTCATAACCAGAATAATAGAATTGTTAGGACTCACTTTGTTAGGTCTGGGGAGACTATTAGTAGACATTTTAGGTCGGTCTTGAAAGCCATTTTGAGATGTCATGGAGTCCTATTGAAGAAACCCGAACCTGTTGGAGATAATGAACTAGAAGAGAGATGGAAATGGTTTAAGGCAATTCATTTGTTTGATTCACTTGGATTTTAATTCTAACTTGAATTGTATAACTTCTAATTAGATTTTCCACTTTGGTTGATTAGAACTACCTTGGGGCTTTAGATGGAACCTATGTGAAGGCTAATGTCAGAGTTGTGGATAGACCTTGGTATTGAAGGAGGAAAAGTGAGATAGCCACCAATGTCTTGGGAGTTTGTGCTAGGGATATGCAATTCATTTACATACTCCCCGGGTGGGAGGGTTCTACACAAGACTCTAGGGTTTTGAGAGATGCCATATTGAGGCCAAATGGTTTAGTTGTCATAGAAGGTACCATTAAACCCTACTTAGACAAAGTAATTGTTTAGTTCTTTAATAGGTTTATGTCTATCATTAGCACTAGTTGTTTTTAGGTTACTTTTACCATTGTGATGCTGGCTATCCCAATTGGAAAGGCTTCTTGACTCCATATAGGGGTCAAAGGTACCACTTGTCTGATTGGGGGGGGGGGGGGAACTCACCAACAACGCCTCGAGAGTTGTTCAATTACAGGCATTCCTTGGCAAGGAATGTAATAGAGAGATGCTTTGGTCTTTCGAAGGGTCGATGGGCAATTCTCCGTGGCAAGGCCTTTTATCCAATCAAGATCCAAACTAGGATCATTTCTACATGTGCATTGCTGCATAATCACATCAAAAATGAAATGCCACTTGATCTCTTGGAAGATAACATAGATGATGAGGTTTGCAATAGCAGTGCTGAGGTTGACCCATTTGAGGGTGCTAGGATCACTTATGTTGATGCGTGTGATAAATGGAGTCAATTTAGAGATAATTTAGCAAACCAAATGAGGGTTGAATACCTTCTTAGCCATCCATCTTTGCAGTAGTTCTAGGAAACATATTGTTTTAAACTTGTATTATTCTTTATTGTACTCTTCATAATTGAATTCCCATGTAATATTGATTTTCACATTCTTCTTGTTTGTTATTGAATGGTCCGAACTTTGTAATGTGATTGATCGGACCAAAATTATGCATATTTTTATACTTGATTATACCTTATATTTGGTATATTTGTGTTTATAGGTGTTAAAGTGAAGAAAAGTGCAAAATCACCAATTTTGTATCTTTTTGGAGCCTTTTTGGATGATTATTTACAAAAATATTTTCCAAGGATATTTTGGATGAAGAATGGAGCCAATATGTTCGTGATTGAAGAGCTTGAAGAGTCAATTTTATCATCATAAGATTGATTTTCAAGAGTTTGAAGCAAAGGAGCAAAGTTGAATTTCAAGGCAAGAAAACATGTCAAGAAGTGTCATAGCACTGGAGTACATGGGTCGCGAGGCAAACCACATGGGGCGCCAAGCAAACCACATGGGCGCCCAGCGCTAGTCGAGACATGCCACCAGCAACCACATGGGAGCAGGTGACCTGGGGCCTGAGAGCAACGCCCTGGGCGCACAAGCCATCCACATGGGCGCCCAGGGGGAGTCGGGGGTCATGCCGCGCGCGCGCCACCAAGCAGCCATGCGTGTCTTCACCTTGAAGCCTCTTCACTTGTTTCCAGATTTGGTGACCTTTCTGTATTTTGGCCATAACTTTTTATCCAGAGCTCCGTTTGAGGCGTATGAGTAACCGTTGGAAAGCTAACTCCAAGATATACAACTTTCGTGTTTTGGTCGAAGCCCAGTTTTGCCGTTTTTGTGGACGAAAATGCCCCTGAATTCAGCGGACAGAAACTGTCCTGGGCCTGTTTTGCGGGATTGATCCAATTGAGCCCAAATTCTTATTTGGACTAGCTTGAAGACTTGGAGAGCAGCCCAGCACGTCCTTAGGGTTTGTTTAGCTCTAAATTAACCATAAGCCACCCTCTATAAATACCCTCTTAAGTCTAAAACCCTAACATAACATAGAAAATCATCTTTTCTCAACCCTAGCTCTAGGATTTGCGATAGGAAGAGGAGAGGCAGCCGCCGGCCTCAAGCATTGTAAGTCTCTCATGGATTGCTTGCAATCCATGAATAGCTAAACTTTTATACTTATTTTCCTTAGGTACTTTTGATCAATGAATTATTGGTGAGACTTTTGTTCTTAATAATTTGAGCTTTTTCTGTTTGAATACGTTTCTTATCTCTATGCTTCATCTTATGTGTTCATACTTTGATTGATTTGGTGCGTAACATATCTTGAGATTTATGAATGCTATAGTTAGATTCAAGTAGCTTGAGTCAAGCTAAAGTTGGTCCATGTAACAATTGTAATTCTAGGAGTCCTAGGTTCAATGGGATATCAAACCTTGTTGAAATCTTTAGGCCGAGATGGAAATTGACATAGGCAAGTTTGGTATTGATTTATCATGCATGTGGATTAATAAAACTTAATGCTTGTTATATGAAGGGCTGAAACCATAGATTATAACATTTGAGGTTAATTGTCAGCGAGATGCGGGTTAATCTTCTTAGCATGTTGGAATTAGCATCACGTCTGTTCCTATACCAATTATTCAAATGGAATTGTTTAAGATGTTAAGAGGATTACTTTGTTTCAATGAAATTTGATGTCTACGTCTTAGGCTATATACCGATTTGGAGTAATTTATGATTCTTAATTGATTGCAATATAAGTCAAATTTATGTTTAGTGTCCATGATCCATGATTCACTTGATCAAAGTAGTTACCTAAAGGAGAAGAAGTATGTTTTCATTCATTGTTTTTACTAAATTCTCTTCTAAATCTTTATTTTAGATTTCTTTTAATTGTTTTCTAGTTTAATTACTCTATTTTGAAAAACCCAAAAATATCTTTTCTAGGTTAGAATTTCTTCTGTAAGATTTAACTTTGATTCGTACCTTCTCTGTGGATTCGACCCCTACTTGCCCTAGCTAAGTAGTTATTATCTTTTTGTTATTGGTTTGTGGGGAATTTATCTTGTGATTTGTTCAACGACCGGTCAGTGATATTTATTTATTAATAAATAACTTGTTCTTTGAGAAATTGCTTAATTTGTTTGGTTTGAAGAATGGGCTACATTTGTTTGGTTGTGGGCATAATTGTTTGGTTGTTTTTATGTCCTTTTGGATAGATGCCACCAAAATCACAATAAGAATTTGAGAATAGAAAATCCAGGGTCCATGCATGTTTGGACACCAACAAAGGATATCTACTTGAACTTGAGAATAGAATGAAACAGAAGATTCCTGGGTGTGATGTCAAAGGTCATCCCCATATTTATTCTCGGGTGAAGCTATGGAAGAGGCAATATGTGGAGGTTTGCGAGATGATGGGTGAGAAGGGCTCCGGGCTAGGTTGGAGTAGTTCAGATAAAACCATTCGGTGTGATGATGCTATTTGGGAGTCATGGCTACAGGTAAACTAGAAAAAATCACTACATGAGATGCAATTTTTTAGACGGAATTCGTTGTATTATTAATGTTTTAACAATGAATTATTTCATTCTTTTATTAGGGACACCCCAATGCAAAGAGGTTAAGAGGCAAGCGTTTTCACTACATTGATGAATGGGACAAGATTCTTGGCAAGGATAGAGCCACCGGGGAACATGTTGAAGGGCCGGGGGAAGGACTAGATGACCTGCCCGATGGTCCAGCAGTGGGTCTTGCCGAGGATGGGGAAGGGGAGACCCATTACTACGAGGCACTTGAGGCACCTCATGAGCAAAAGGGGGGGGGGGGAGGTGAGGTCGGTGAAAGCACACAACCCCTTCCCACGCAAACACAAGCTGGCCGTACCCAAACTCAGCACTCTCAGCCATCAATGATACACTTATCCGGAGGAAGGAGGCAGAGGAGAAGGATGTCATTTACTGACCAAGTTGGAAATGCTGCCGAGGCCGACTCTAGTGTCACCAGCATTGAAACAATGTTAGGGGGTGTGAGTCTAAGAATTGGCCAGCTTGCCAATTGCTTCCAATTCATTGCGGATCAACATCAGGCAAGGCTCATGGTCTTCCCCGAGATACATAAAATTGAAGGCCTGACTATAGAGGAACAACTCAAGGCGGGAGACATATTGTCACATGACCTTCCAAAAATACAAGAAGGCTTACATTGCAATGCCTTTATCCTAGTTTTATTTATTCATGTTAGTCTAACCCCCTTAATATTTTAAGCGTTTGATGTTGGAATGTTTAAACTTTAGGATGAATGTTAAACTTACTTTGGATTCAGGTTGCACTTTTATTGGTTGGATACATATCTTGAGGGAGTCTTGTATTCCTTTCTTTTGCAAACAACCATGTTCATGGTGAAATGCAAATATTGTAGGATATTATTGGCTATTATTTTTATTGCAAACTTGATGGCAAAAATTTAATATTTTTGGATGTTCCATGATTAGCTCGTATTTTTAAAAAAATTAATTGTTACATAAAATAAAAATGTTGTTATTGACACTGTTGAAATTCAAAGCTAAAACGCAGGGGCTTTTTAGAAATACCCAAATATACCCATAACATTACCATTGTGGATTGAAAATGAACCAAACGGAGTTAAGTGTAATGTCCTGGTATATTTTGCATGAACCAAACGTGGTATTCGAACATTACCACTACATAGACGGGTATCTCACATACCCAAGTGAAATACCCAGGTATATAAATACCCTGGGTATATCTGCATCCCACGAACTAAACGGCCCCTAATCATAAGACAATTTGTGTTTAATTATCTTTTTTTTCATACCATTGATTAATATTTTAGATTGACTAAATAGTCTGTTTGCCCTCTGAGCTTTGCAAATTTAGGCCAATTTGCCCCTGAACTAATAATTGTGGCACATTCCTCCTTTAATTTCCAAAATCAAGCCAAATTCCCCCTAACGTAACGTCCGTTAGTCACGTGAGGGCACGTTACTAACAGATTCGTTAAATCTAACTAAATTCGCTGATGTGGCCAAGTTTTATTGACGTGGATTTTTCCACATCAGCACTGGGACTTACTCTAAACTAACAATCTATTAAAAAATTCAATAAAACAAATAAAATTTAAAATAAATAAAAATCTCTTTAATTTTTTTTGTTATTTTTTTCCCTCTTTTCTTCTCTCCCTCTTCCTCAACCATAACTCTCATCTTCTAATCAAAACCACCACTGCCTAGTTATCTTCTTCTCACCTCAACAGCCGATGATGGCCCTCACCGTTTACAGCCTCCTCTCTCTACTTTCACTGTCTTCTTTCTTTCCTTCCTTTTTCCGTCTTTTTTCTTAGCCTTCTAAAACCACTCCACCCAAAACCCTCTCTCCAATTCGATCTTTATTTTCTTCATTGTTGGAAACTAAAAGCATCGATCGATAATTGCTCATTTTGGTAATGAATTTACCAATGAGCAGAGCAAAATAAAAGCACAAAGAAGGAGAGCTAAATTAATTTCATTTTTGTGAGAAGCACTAGAGTTTGTGCTTGAAAAATACTTTCTCCATCCCAAATTGTTTGACTCTTTTGGGTCAAACTAATCCTTCCTTTTACCTTTAGTTAAAAAAAATATTTACAATCAAATTTTCTAAAAATATATTTTAGAAAGCTTAAGACTTAACTTAATCAAAAAATAATTTTTAAAATTTAATTTTATATTTTTTTTATAATTAAGGGTCAAAATTAGGAATGCTTTGATCCAAAAGTGTCAGATAATTTGGGACAGAAGGAGTATTAAATAACTTATTAATAGTAAGGTATATGTTACATGTTCAACAAAACACGTATCCCACTAGTTGATTAATTAATTATTTAATATTAAAAAATATGTCCTAAAAAATACTACATGTTAACCCTTTAATCCACTAGTGAAGTTTGCTAAATTACACTATTAGTCTATTTGATAACTTTCCTAATATACATACAATACAAGAAATTATTAATCTTACAAATAAAATTATGATAACAAAAGAAGTATGACTTCCCCTTTCGATTATGACCAAAAAGCGATTATACTTTCGAAATTAGGTTAAAATTGTTAATGTTTTTTCAAACTCTTTCTTTATGTAAGGAAATCTCCATTGCTGACCAAAAGAAAGAGAAATCTCCATTGCAAAGGAAGAAAATCTCAATTAGATGACAGAAATAATAAATTTCCAAATATTACATAACCAAAAAAAGGAAGGGAAAGAAAGAAACAAGTTTTACTTCCAAATATGACAAATGTACATTAAACTTGCCAAATGTGAATACATACTAAATTTGTTTTTTAGTACCTCTTTGGAGTATAAACAATTAAAATATCCTCAGTTTTCCAAATATCCTCAGTTTTCCAGGTAACTGACTCACTTCAAAATCTGTTTCCTCTCTCTCATTGCCTTCAATTTTTTTTTTTCAATTTTCTTCATTTCTTTTCTAATTCACAAATTTAGTCTTTTCATCCATCAAACTAAGGTGATTCCTCACTCTCTTCATTCTTTTCCCTTTTTTTTTCTTTTTTGATTTGTTTCCTCAAGTTTTAATTTGTTCTTCTTTTTTATATGGATCAAGTTTTAGAATGGCTAGCGGGAGTGAAGCAAAGATTTCAAATGTGCTGCACATTGAGCCTGTGTCTGGTGGAGCCAAAGGGGTAAAGTTTTTTTTTTAGTTTCTTTATTTTATTCTTGCAAAATCTTTTTTTTTTTTTTTGC
Organism: Corchorus capsularis; assembly: GCA_001974805.1. Lineage (NCBI taxonomy): Eukaryota > Viridiplantae > Streptophyta > Magnoliopsida > Malvales > Malvaceae > Corchorus > Corchorus capsularis. The sequence continues at coordinate 39,258 of AWWV01012634.1, forward strand.
ATGTTTGATACTTGAGCAGATGTTTTCAAGATAGTTGTTTTAAGTTTTATGGTACTATTAAATTACATAAAATCTATGAATCACTTTTTTTCCCGTTTTGAAACTAAGATCTACATCTAAATTTCGTTTTGCAAATAACAAAGACACCAATTTTTTTTTTGGTAAAAACATATAGTAGTTTTGACTTTTGAGGGCCTTTTTTTTAGTTGAAATAGGAAGAGTTTTTATGATTTTAGAATCTTTATTATTTTTCTCCATACAAAATCTTCTACCTTTATGATGAAATCTAAGGCATTCTTTTTAATGATTTATTTATAGGGTGATTATATGATACACCGGCGGTGTAAATTTTGGACTCCACAAGCGGCTTGTGGAGTTGACACATGTCTCTTTTTTGAATTAATTAAGTTTTAAATATTTCAATCTAGTCCCTAAGGGACACATGTCACCTTTTAGGACCCGCTTGTGTAATTTTCTAAACTCCACCACCGGTGTATTGTATAATTTGCCTTATTTATAATTATGCTATAATTGAAATTCCAAACAAATTGTTATAACACACCTAATCCAAATTGGTCAAAAATCAATAAACTCTTTTTTTTTTTTTGGAAAACTAGTGATGTGATGAGGTTTAAAGACCCATAAGAAACTAAGAAAGTAATCCTAAAATCATCCTCGAAAATAACGAAGAAAATAATTTTAAAATATTTTTGTCTCTATATGATAGTTTTCAAGATTTTTTTGTAAAATTAATTTTGAAATATTTTTTAATATATATGTAGAGACCGGCCCAACCTGCGAGGTATTGTCTGTTTTGACCCAAAGGTCTCACAGATTTGCCCTTCCCAAAAGGCGCCTCACAAGTTTGGGTTGGATCTCTATTATATAAACCACAATAGATCACCACATCCTCCTGATGTGGGATATTGGGACGACACAATCTAACCCCCTTATAGGCTTGTCGTCCCCAACAAGCCCACACAATCACCAGGACCCACCGGGCGCCGGGATTCTAGAGGTGGCTCTCACGGCACTCCCACGGTGTAGCACTTAGCTCCCGCTACACGCCCGGTGAAAGCTCTGATACCAACTGTAGAGATCCGGCCCAACCTGCGAGGTATCGTCCGTTTTGGCCCCAAGGCCTCACGGATTTGCCTTTCCCAAAAGATGCCTCACAAGTTTAGGTTGGATCTCTATTATATAAACCGCAATAGATCACCACATCCTCCTGATGTGGGATATTAGGGCATCACAATATATTAATTTTTTAACAATAAATAGGATTTGGGAATTAGTGAGGTTTTAGTGTATGTCTAATAGGCTTGGGCTTGATTCATGAAGAGTAACTCGTAAGTTTAACAATGGTCTATAAAGTAAATGGCTAAAAAGAAGATTTAATAAGTTTTTTTTCAGTGACGAAGATTTAATAAGATTGATTTAGTAGAACATATGAGTAATTTGTCAACAAGATTCTTCAATAACCAAAAAAAATTGTCAACAAGATGTTGTATATATAATTATATATATTGCTGACTAAAGTTTTAAAAACATATATTATAGAAGGAGAGAAATTAAATGGAGAATAAAAAAACATGGTTTTGCTCCGCACTAAAACGACATGATCTTATATATATATATATATATATATAAAGACAAAATGATTGTCTACTAACTAAACGAATTGCCGTCGCATTACATTACATTATAAAACATGTTGTTTGTAAGAATTTTACAAAACTATAACATTTTTTTTGGTGGAAAAAACTATAGCATTTTTACCATTTTTTTTAAGCAAAAGAAATTAATTAATTCAATAGGTCGGGGTTACAAACGTCAGGAGGAAGACTCCCACACCGCACAAAATCAGCCTCACAACTGGCTAACCTAGCATTTTTACCAATTGATTTCCTTATTTAAAAGAAAAAAAATTGTTTGGGTTTGAGATAAGTGTTCGAGGGTTGGTCCAAGCCAAAAGTTCATAATTAATGATTACATATATATATATATAATTATTGTAATACTAATAATTAATTAACTCTTACGGTCAAAATTAAATATATTCATGAGTTAGACCAGTGTTGAAAAAACCGGACTGGACCGATCGATTGAACCGATTGGATCGCTAACCGATAAGGAAATCGGTTCAATAATTTACAAAGAATTTCAATCAAACCGCTCGATTGAACCGGATAAAACCAGAAACCGATAGAAAAACGATTCAATCTCCGGTCAGGTTTTTCAACATTGAGTTAGACCTATTATACAAAGACTTGTGGGCTATGGTGGGTATAGTGGAACTATTAATTCGGTCTTTGTTTAGAAAGCTTCAATTATTTTTTTTTAAATTTTTCCCCATTCAAATTGAATTCTTCAAATTTAAAGAATTTAAAATTTCAATATTTAAATTCGATATATTTATAATTATAATAACTAAAGAGAGGGTTTGGCTGGATAAAAATGTCCACCACCCTCCAACTCTAATGATTTCCAACTTTATGTTCGAACATTTCTATAGTCTATATTGTCCATTTAGGGTAAAGTAAACTATTTCTTTTCAAAAATAAAAATATTTTTTTGCCACTTTTTTTCCCTTACTATTGAAAAAAGAAGGAAAAAGTTAGTGCAGTTAATAGAATAACATACAAAGCAAAAGTTGTTGTTGACGGGTACAAGATTAATTATAAATAACAATATATATATATATATATATGTGTGTGTGTGTGAAAACAGAGAACAATGTTAAAAACAATTACCATGTCTAGTAAGAGAGTCTGAAGTGGCATTTAAATTGTTTCTGGTAATGTGAATGAAGGAGACATTTATGCTTATGTTTGAAGGAGAGATTCATCCTATAATTCTCAAGATTCAAAAATAAGACCTTTTAAGATGAAATCTATTGATGCCAAATGATCAACAATCAAGTAAAGCTCGACTTGGAGCTAAGCTCGGCTTCCTTTCTCTCTCAATAATAATAAAAAAAAGTCACTTGCAAGGCAGAAGAGCTCGGGGTGGCAGGGCGATGACCTTGCGTTAGCATTTCAATGCTTAAGTCAATATTTGACAGACAAGAGAATATGTGGTAAAGGAGAGAGTCGAATAGAGCTTAAAAAGAATGAAAATCTGTCTTGGAAAGAGAAGGTACTCTTTTTATATCCTCGTTCGTATGGCGGGTGTTAGGTGGCCACGTGAGCGCTATCACATAATGAAGCGTACTCTAACGTGAGCATGTGTATCTCGGGGTTATCACATAGGGGCAATTATATCGTTTTTGGCACAACTAGTTGAAGTTGGACGTTTAGTAGGCAATTGTTTTATGGTCAACTTGATTCTAACAATAAACGCTGTCCATTTGGAAGTTAGAACACATTTTTTCTTGCCAAAACAAAAATCTTTGTTATAACTTTATTCCTCTCTATCCTATCTCTTTGGTTGAAAGAACAAGAAAATTTGATGCCACCTTCTTCACAAGTCATATGTTTTTCCTTCATACCTTCTCAGCAAGGCTTGAAGGTTAGGACTTGGCCGCCACCGGAAGCGACACACATCCAAGTAGTTTTGATTCCCCACTTCTCTAGAAAGTGGTTCGCCAACAGACTTTCCAGTCCAATATTTGCAAGAATGACATATTGTGGAAAATCAATTAAAAAGGATAAAATGTATAGCAAAGTCATTAATGGGGTATGAGATGTAAGAGAACTAGGAGAATATACAAAAATGCAATTACAACCAAACCACAATGTTAGGCAACAACTATTTAGCAAGGCAATCTGCGAACGCGATTAAAGCGTTTTCGTTAATGTGAATGAACTGAAAGTGACATATAAAATGAAAGAGCAAACTCAAAATGGGAGATATCATTTTAGAATGTTAGAGAAATTTCCAGACTTGTAAGACACGACAAAAAATGTGGAATATCAATCAAAGATTGGCGACCAAATTAAATAGCCGCAAATTTGCGACGAAACTTACAACCAAACGACCAAGTTCTTGCAAATGGTTGCAAAAATAGTCACGATACTACATATGGATGTGTGGTTGCAAAAACTTGCACAAATATGGTCGCATAATTTTGCCGCCAATTGGCACGATCTGGACCAGTCGCCAATGACCCGGAGTGGTCGCAAATTTTGCAATGACAACTTTCCGATGAATACTCTAGTGACTTTTGTGACCAAGTTTACTGTGACTACAATATGAAACCTTGTTTGCAATCACTTGCCTTTCAAAAAAAAAACCTTGTTTGCAACCACATGCGACCAATAATATAAAAATATTTATAAAATTATATATGGAGGTTCTGCAACAACTTTTGCGATCATATTTTAAAAGATCAATTCAAGTTGTAATTGTGGTCGCAAATCGGTCACACAATTGAAAAAAGTAAAAAAAAATTCCTCCCAACAAAAGCACTCCGTTTTTGCTTGAATTAGTTAAAAGTTTTGTTGTGAGGAAGCAAAGAAGATCTATTTCAAGGTGCATTTTGTGCAACCCTTCTTTCTCTTTGTTTAGTCATTTTTCTTTACAAATCTTCATATTTGTTTAGACATTTAACTTAATGTATTTAATTAAAACTAAAATTATCCTTCTAAAGATTCTTCTCTTTTTCGTCAAACAAATGTTCTTAAAAGATCCCTTTGTATCATAAATTAACAATATAAATTCAGACTCTCTTTGTCAGCATCCTACTTTTCAGTCGGTGGAAGTATAAGCGGATTAAAACTACTACTACCTTTCCCGTCTAATATAAAACAAGCACGTTAGTCGCAGCTAAATTTGTCCAAATCAAACAAATGGCCGCAATGATAACTTGAACTTAAGGAGATGCGGCAAGAGGCCAAAAACGTGACATATACAACCCACACTAATCTACATTGTAATTAAGGTAAGATTTTATTACTTGAAATCATGGGAAGAAGATCCCTACAAGTCCAAATAGGAAAATAACGAGAAAGAGATAAGAGCAAATCATAACAATTAACACCAGTGCATATCAATACGACACCATCCTTACAAGGTTCTCCAAGCTACAAGAAATATTGAAGCAACGGATTAAGGAGCTTTGCTATTCACAATTTCCCAAAAGTGCTAATTGTGAGGCTGACTCCTTTCCAATGAATGGAGTGGGATGGGTAGAGTGGTGCTATTCACCATATCCCTAGAACTGCTAATTGTGAGGCTGAATCCCATGCAAAGATTGGAGTGTAACAAATAGAGCCGATGCTTCAATATTTCTCGTAGCTTAGAGAACCTTATAGGGATGGTTTCCTATTTGGGCTTGTGAGGGATCTTCTTCCTCTATTTTCAAGTAATAAAATCTTACCTGAAAAAAAAATTCACAATTACAATGTATATCAATTTGGAGCGTATAAGTTACTTTTTTGGCCTTTCGCCGTGTAGATCTCCTTAGGTGCAAGAAACCATCATGTCCATTTTTCTGATATGGACAAATCTAGCCGCAACTGACCTGCTTTTTTACACTAGATAGGAAAGGTAGTAGTGGTTTTAAATTGCTTATATTCCCGCCAACCGAATAGTATGGTGTTGACGAAAGTAGTCTAAATTTGTACCGTGAATTTATGACATAGAGGGATCTCTTTAAAGAATGTTTATTTGACAAAATAAGATAATAATCTTTGGAAGAATAATTTTAGCTTTCATTAAATTCATTAAGTAGTTGATATTTTACATTCCTTAACAAGCATGATTTCTTAACGAAAAGGTAACTTGACTTAATTGAATATATAATTGTAAAAAGTTACATTTACTCATTATATAATATATATATTCACAATATGAAAGATTATTTACTGTCCTTTTTTTAAAGAAAATATTACATAATATGTTGTCTTAAGAAATTCATATTTTTCACCAAATATCTATATAAGAAAATTAAATTTTAGTTGTTTATGAGAAAATGTTTAATTTAATATTTTTTAAAATTTTCTTTTTCCTTTATGCTTAGGGCATAATTGCATTTAGGTAAATGATTTACATGTTTCGAGAGCCATCTTCCTCTATTGTTATAGTTTGACATTTACTTAGGCCTGGTTTGACATTGCGTTTGGAGATATATATAAAAAAAAAGTAGATTTTCAACTCAAAGCAATACCAAACAATTCATGTTTTGTGTCAAAAGCTAGTTTTGACAGAAAAAGGCAACCCAAACTGAAAAGCTATTATTTAGGTGTTTTTGCGTTTCAAAAGTATTTTTGAGCATTAAATTATCAAAAATCACATAAATTATTCATCTTCCCCTTTTAAACTTACATCCTTTTAAGTCATTTTACTTTTCTATCACACTTTCTCAAAGCAATGCCTCACACATGAAACAATATGCACCCAATTGGACGGAAAGATTGACGGAGCTGTTTAACTGGGATGCAAATTGTCCACAAAAAACATAAGTTTTAAATGGCGCCATCAATCTTCCCGTCCAATTGGGTGCATATTGTTCGTAAATTTTAGTTTAGGGTACAAATTGTCCAAAATTAAAGTTTAGGATGCAAATTGTCCATTTGTTAATAGTTTGGGATGCACTTTGGTATTTAAGCAAAAAAAAAAAAAATACATGTACAATGACGAAAACCCAACCCCGAATAGTGACCAAATGCACAAAATCATAACATTAACTTGATTATTTTGTAAATACACTAGGAAGGTTTTATAAATTGTTGTGATTATATATATATATATATATATATATAATGTCCTTTTACTCCCTTAGCTTTTAGAAAGCGACACTTTGTTCTATTACCTTTCTTTTTTTGGGACACTTTGTCCCTTTAGCTTTCAATTTTGGGACAATTTGATACAAATGGACAGAAGCTAGTAACGGCGCGTTAGATTGCTGACGTGGCATGTGGGGCCCACAACATGAGAATTTTTTTAAAAAGGAAAAATATAAAAAATTTTAAGAAAATATAAAATTTGTTAGTCACCTAAGAATTTTAATTTTTTAAATATCTGTTCTTTCTTTTCTTTATTTGCTGTGTGAATCCCACTTGAGCCTGGCGTGGCATTCTAACGGAGCCATTAGCCTTCCATCTGTTTGGGGGTAAATTGTCCTAATTTTGAAAGCTAAGGGTGTAAAGTGTCCAAAACAAAAAATGGAAAGGGGGCAAAGTGTCCTTTTTTTTGAAATGATAAGGGGGCATTTAAACCAATTGAGAATTGGATTTGCAATTTTACATATTATATTGAAAAAGAGTGATCAATTTCAATTTTCTCAAGTAGGAGATACTTGCACTTACATTGAATGGATGCTTGAATACTCATATTAATAAGTAGCCTAATTATGACAATTTAGAGGATTACATCTATGCCCTTATTGTTAGAATTTGTAATATATAATCTGATTACTTCAAATGCATTCTAACATTATTTTTTAATAGACTTTGCTTGGAGATCGGACACCTCCTCCAGTATTTCTAATGAGGTTGAATTGATTATATCCTTAAATTAAAACTTAATATTCTAAAACATAAATTCGATTTTACCAAGTTATTAAGAGTTAAACTAAATTCCTACAACTTATGAAACTAGACCTTGAATCAAACTTATATAAAAACTAAACTAGCAAAGGCCAAACACATAAAAGAATTAAAAAGCCCAAGTCAGAATTTACCAAACTGCAAATGGGCCTGGCGGGCTAAGGGTGAATCAGGTCTGGGCTAGTTCTTGGGTCTCCATACCGGGTCGGGTTATATCAGTACGGATAGTATAAAATGCCACCTTTCTACTCTTCCTTCAAACCCCAAAACCCTAGCCGCCTAAGTCTCCACCACCGAAAATGGCTCTATGGTCGCGCCGCCGCGCCAGATTCCGATTGGTGCTCCGGTGAAGTCCCGAAACTCCAGAAATGGCCTTCTCCGCGACCTGAAGGCGGATCCGCTCCCAATCTCATCAAAATCCGCCCAAAACCCATTCAAATGAACCCCAACAGTGCCGAAAATGCCAAGCCCCGATCTCCTCAACCTAACGGCGGATGACCACGAAACTCAGGTATGTTGTTCATCTCTTTACTCTCTACCTCTTCACCGAACGAACCTAAAATCCAAAACGTGTAACCCCAAAAACCCTAAATTGAAACTCAATCCTCCGAATCCCGGCGGCGGAGCTGCCGGGAAATCACCTATTCCGACTTAAACTAAACCCTTACACCCTCTTCTTTGAAAACTTAATCTAACTTCACAAATGAACCCTCCGAATAAAACCTAAGTCTCTGAAACCATCGCTTCTTTCCTCTCCAAGTCCCTTTCTTCACCCTCTGTTTTCCTTTTTTTCTTTAAAAGCCTACTACCTCCCTTTCTCCTTACTATCTTCTCTAAAACTATCCCCTCTCTAAAACCCTAACCTAGCTCTCCGCCTCCTCCCCAAAACCCTAGCACTCAAAAAAAACCTTTCCTCCCCCTTTTCTCCTCTTTATCTCCTCCCCAAATATTCTAAAACCCTTCCCTTTTTATGCTCCTTCTGAAATGAGGAGGACCTTTCCTTATTCTCATTGTTTCCTCTTCTAACCCCCTTTTTTTTTGTTTTTTTCTCCAGGTGGCAAATTTTTGTTACTTAACCGACTTATGCAGGTGGCAAATGCATCATGTTAAGGGACGACGCGGTTTGCACCTTTTTTTTGTCCATTTCTGCTTCCTCCATTTGCTTCTCACGTGTGAGTGAGTTTTCTCTGTACAGGTAGCTGAGCTGGCATCTCAGCCTTGGAGAGCCAATTAGAAATCAACAACAGGTAGATTTTACTTTTGACTCTGTAATTGGCTGCAAAATTGGGCTTAATGCGATAGGTTGGGAATCCCTTGTATGCAACTGTCCTGAATTTATGAAGTATCTACTGACTCACTACCTTGACTCTTGTCTTTATTATTTGCTATTTCTGCCTTTGCGGATTGTTGAATGCTTGCTCTTGTCAATGCCGCCTATGTGTTATTGAGTTTCTGCTTGTGTGCTTTATGAAGCGAAATGAGACGCCATGGGATGGTATGTGTATGCTGCAATGGATGTCGAAACTTTGTGTGCCACTGTGTTGACTGCTTTAGCTAATGAATTGTCCTAGCTTTGGCATACTATTTGACACTTGTCTTGCCCTTTCTCCTTGTCATCTGCTCACCTCTTGATTTGCAATGTATGTTGAGTCACTGCATTCAACTATGATTTGATGACTGTCTTTATCCACCTGTTCTTGACTTTATGATTTCACCACTTGCTCCTCCTTGTAAAAAAAAACTGCTCTGTTCTTGACCTTGCTCTGTTTTCATGCATGCGATGCCTTGTTTCTGCACTGCTTGTTGTTGATGCCATGCTAAATTGCTTTGAACTCCTATGTTAAATGTTAAGCATGTATGCTGCCAAGACTGAGTGAATGCACTTTGATAATGTATGCCGAAATGAGAAAATGTGCAATGTGAATGGGATGATTGAATGTTGAAATAAATTTTCTAAAATGCCATGAAATGAACTGTTAAATGCAATGATTCATGGATTAGTAAACTGGAATGGATGCTTGATGACCTGTATGAGGTAATTGAAAATGCAGATGAATGTATGTTGAAAATGCCATATGCAGAAGCATGCTCATGAGGATTTCAGGAACTGATTTGCTATGAACTAGATGTTGTTGTATGTTTGAATTGAAATGTGATGCAATTGTTAAGAATGATATGATGAAATATGTAAAAAAAATGACACTTCATGAAATGCCTACATCTACTGTATGCTAATGTATATGGTTGGCCAGCTCAATTTCACAAGAACCTTATGGGACTTGGTGTTTAGGGACAACTTAGCGGATATGATCAAAGAGGCAGGAAAGACCTAACGGTGCTCAAACATAGCCAGAGGAGAAGCAATTTTCAAAGACTAAAAAAAAACCAAGGCAGTTGAGAAGAAGCTCTAGGAGAACCTAGATGTTTGTAATTTTCCGAATTTGAAACCTGTAATTTGCCAATGCAAACGTAAACTACCCCTTTAGTAATTTTATGCAATGTAAACAAACACATGTAAGTAATGCTAGGATATGTAAACAGAATGCAAATGGATTAACAAAATTGTTTGCTTTTCCTTTTTATCCCCCAACTTCTAATTCTTTCTGGTGTTTTATTCTTGTTTATCACTATTTCACTAACATGCCATGTAATGCAAAATCGCAGAAAAATGCAAATCCAACTTGTGCAATGCGCGCAGAAAAATGCAAATCCATCTTGTGCAATGTCTAAGTGATTGCTAAATAGATAATTAATAATTCAAAACACTAAATTGAACTTAAGCCACATGATTAAAATGCAACAATGCTAATTAAATTACTAAATGAAGTTAAAACACGAAATAAGTAAGAATGCCAAAGGTGCATATTAAGATTTTTTTGGGTTTTTCAAATGCAATCTAGATGAATTAGCTAATCTAAATTAAAAGTGAACTTAAAATGACCATAATACCCCTAAATGCAAAAATGACCAAAATGCCCCTGAACGTGAAAATGACCAAAATGCCCCTATGTGACCCTAATAGCTAATTAAGAAATTGATTGAAGGATATAGGACGAAAACGGGTGTCTACACCATGATGAGTCTTGTGCGATGGCATCCCTTACATGCTCCTCCATGCTTCCTTTGAAACCGAGATCAACCATAGAAGCTTCTAGAATATCCGAGCCATCTCCAAGTTTATCCATGCCATGATCTCCATAGGCTCCATTGTGCTTTTCTATGCCATGATAAGCCCTTGGCGCATCACTGCCCCCAAAAGAAGACAGAGCAAACATGGATTAGACAGAATATACAAAATATAAACAAAGCATGAAAACATGAATGAGGAATAAACAACAATTAAACAACCAATCATGCAAACCCTAGTTAAATCTAAACCAGCATTCAATTCGACTCTCTAACCATCCCCAGTGGAGTCGCCAAGCTGTCGCAACGTGCGGGTCCGGGGAGTCCGAACCCTACCGCTGAACGTCTTTAAAGGAAAAACTACGGAGTCGCCACTAATCTTTTTTTTAACCTAGGTGTGATTAGCCACCAGAGTCTTAAAGGTCCAGGAGTCGGGTACACATGGGGAAGGATTAGCACCCCAACGACGGCCGTCAAAAGACGGCACTGACTGGTTTAGAATTGACTGTGGGTTTCTATTATTGGTTGTCTTTATTCCTAAATGTTTTCATGCCCTTAAGAAATTTTATAAATTTTTGAAATTAAGCAAATAAACAAGCAAAAATAGGGTTAGGATTTTGAAATAGGAATGTCGGGAACTTTCCCGTTTATTATTTGTTCTTTTTTTGGGTTCCTCATGAGATGATTTTCTTTAAAACTTACCATTAAAACGACTGTATTTGAAAAATGCTGTTTGAATAGCTAGGGCAACAAAACACAAGATAAATCCCCACAAAATCTAACTAAATAGCTAGGGCAAGTAAGGGTCGAATCCCACATAAAAGGGTGAAACGATAATTGAAACAAAACACTTGGAAAACACTTAAGAGAAATCAAAAACAAAAGAAATTAGGGATTTAAAATAACTAATGAAAAGCAATTAAATAAAGTAAATGAAAGAGCAATTATTTAAAATTAATAAAAACTAGAAAATAGTTTAGAATACAATCAATTAAAAAGCATAGTTCCTTCTGTCGAAACGTTCGGGTCCGGGGAACCCTATTGAAACGACTTTGGAAAAAGAGGAGTCGCCACTAATCTTTTTTTTTCTAAGGTGTGATTAGCCACCTAATAACCTCCTAAGCCTAGTTAAATCCAAAGCTCAACATTGGACCTACTAAACTTAAAGTCCGGTCTTCCAACCTAAATCTAGGTTCGGGAGTCTGTTACATTTGGGGAAGGATCAGCACCCCTAAATGCCCGTCAAATGACGACACCTCTAATCTAAACTAAGATCTAGTAGGTCTAAATAAAAACGGTTGCTTTTACCCTAATCTTGATTATTAATAGAAAGTGTTATAAAAGAAAAAGAAAATCATTTTTCAAAACAAGTTTAAATGTCGAGAATTTTGAAGAATACAATCGAACGACCGTCGATTAATTCTCCTTTTAACTCTTTTTCACTGTTTGTTCCCTTGTTGAGTCTCCCGCACCTGGAAGAGATTTTGAAAATGCAATGTCAAAACTCTTTTTTTTTTTTTCCATTTTTAATTTTTCAAGGAAAAAACTAGTTGATTTTACTAACTTGCCAAAATATCTTATTATTAGAAAACTCACCTTTAAATTAAAGTTTTAATTTTCGAATTAAGATTAGCTCAAAAAGATTCGATTATCTACTTCTGAATTAATTTTAATCTAATAATCAAATATTTAAACCAAAGACTTGATTTTTCAAATTAAGATTAATCCAAAAGGATTTACTGATCGATTTCCAAACTAATCTTAATCCAAAATCGAACCTTTAATTTTAAGGGTTTTCTTTTTCATCAATTTTGAAAATGCTTACCTTGAAAACTCTTGAATTACCATTTTTTTTAATTTTTGAAAACTTAATAAGAGGACATGAAAAAAAAATATTTTTTGAGAAAACACTTTTTATTACATCTTTTAATTTTCTAATTTTTTCCTTTTTTTTCATTTTTCTAGATTTTTCTTTTCTTCTTCTTTTTTCTTCTTCTCTTTTTTTTCCTTTTTTTTTCAAATCTTGACTTAAATATTAACTAATGCATGTATGAAATGATGGATGCAATGTCCGGTTTTATTAGTTGATTAATAAAAAAAGACTTTACTTGAATTGACCTTCATGAATCCAACCCGATCCTCCAGGGATATTCGTGAAAACCAATCAATCTCGGAGCGAAACCTCGAGAGGTTATGCTCCTGCACCTTTACCCAAGATTTGCCCGTCGTACTTAAAAACGCATCTTTTTTAATCGAAATTTATAATGGTGACATGAAATGCAAACAGTTATGATTAATGACAAATAAACATGATATTCATGTAATTAAGCTCTACTCTACCTCTACACTAAACTACTAACTTATTACAAGTCCAATTGGCTTAATTAAGCCACTAATTTAAATGACAATTAACTTAAAGGAAACGAAAGCCTAAGGGCCAATTTGGTCGGACTGGGGACATTTCTGCACATCAAGTAAAAGATTAGCAAAGTTCAGGAAAACAAAACAAAAAAAAAACATAAATAATATAAAAAAGGGTCTAAATCAAACTCCTTTGGCACTTAAATGAACTAAGTAAAAGGATCTGAAGGACTACAGAGAGGAAATAGCGTTTTAAACGAACAGATAACCAAATTAAAGGACAAGTGTGAACTAAAACAGAAATCCTAATTAGATCAAACTAAAAAAAGATCCATCAATCTTTTTCAAGTTGATTTTAATTTAAAAAATTAGACTTTTAATTCAAAGTGTTGTTTTTTCCAAATTAAAATTAGCTAAGATTGATTCAACACACCATTTCCAAGCTAATTTTAATTTAAAAATTCGAACTTTAAATCAAAGTCTCATTTTTTCTAATTAAAAGTAACTCAAGGAAAGATCAAAGGTCAATTCAAATTAGGTTCCACTTCAAAAATCAAAACTTTTAGTAAGAGACTTAATTTTTAGCTTAAGACCATAACAAGATTCAATCCCAATCATCGTTTTTTTCATTTTTTCTTATTCTCTAAGGCTTAACCCATATCATAAACAAATTAATATCCAAAGACAACAACTTTAACAAGAAAATTAACAAATTGGAAACTTAAAGTCTAGGTCTTTATAAATACTCATCATTTAAAGTTAAAGCATGCATAAATCTAACCCATTTATTATAAATGAAAAGAATGTGAACCTTAAATTGATTAAAGCGATAGGAGAGGTCCCAAATAGCATCAAATTAAAACCAAAGCTGAAGCAATACGGACTAAATTGAAAGAATTGAAAGGAGGACTTACAATACGGCGTCGTTTAGACTTAATCCGTACGAAACTATAAAGCCTCTTTTCTTCCTCTCACTTCAGGTATCTTCTTCTTCCTTGAACCCCAGCCGTGAGCGCCACTGCCATCGGAGATCGCTCCCGTCGCGTCGGAGCTGCCAATGAACGCCAATCACCTTCAAAATCTCCAGAAATGGTCACCGTAATCTCCCAAACCCGAATCCAAGCTTTGATTTGCCGAAACCCACCTCTAAACCCGTGAATCAAGCATCACCGGAAGCGTTAAAGAAGTTTTCGGATCTGGCGATTTAACCGTCAGATGATCCTCTTTTTCAGGTATATTGTTCCTCACCTCCTTTCCTCCATCTTCATGGTTTAAGTTTCCCAAAAATCTTCTTAATTTTGAAAAACCCCAATTTTTTTACGATGAACCCTAACTCGTATTTTGAACGGAGGTTGCCATGGCTCAGAGAAAGAGAGTAAAGAAAAGAGTTTCTTTGTTTGAGAGAGAGTGAATTCAGTGTGTATTGGGTGTGTTCCTCCCACCGAAAAGGGAAGAGATTTTTCAATGGATGTGATGAATGAATGAAGAAAGGATCTGGAGAATTCGGAGAGAGAGAAAATTCGTTAATCAATGATAGTAAGAGGTGAGAGTTCATTTTTTTGTTCAAATGAAAGAGAGTCCTCCGAGTGTGAGAAGAGGGATTCCGTGAATCCAGAGAGAGATCGGGAAAATCTCTTTTTTTTTTAGATTCTTTTTTTCATTTTTTTTCGTTGGAGCAGGTGAAGCCATGAGGATAAGCATTGAACTGCTGGTGAGCTGTCAGGTTTCCACCCTTCTCGATCCTTCCTCCAGTCAACAGGTAATTTCTTTATTTTCTCCTCCCTGAAATTAGCTCATTAAATTGTGTAATTCAATTTCAGAAATTCGAATGAGCTTATCACTGGTTTGTCCTTAACAGGTGGTTACCGAGAATTTTGGGGAATGAGGGTGTGATTGATGAGCTGTCAGCAACGGTTTCTCACTCAAGGTAAATTTTCCTTCTCTCTCTATAACCAATTGGAATTTGAGGGTTTAGTAGTGAATTGGGCATTTTATTTGAAATGGATTGAAATCTTTACTGTTGACTGTGTAGCTGCTGAACATTGGGTCTATGTGTTTGCTGTATGCTGAACTTGTATTTCAATGGACCTAACTATAATGTAATGCGAAAAGGAAAAGCCTAATCTGATGTGAATGGATTGGCATTACTTGCAGGGCCTTATTTGCATGACTTGACTTGCTGCTGCCCTTAAATGTTTAGAGTCTCTGAGTTCCCATTGCTTGCCTTTATGAATCAATTGTCCCTGCTTGAAACTGTCTTGTTGTTCCTAGTATGCATCTGTTCAATGTGTATGTCATCCTGCTCATATTGGCCTCTGTTAGTGCTTTAATCTAGCTTTAATTTGCTTTGCTTAGCTTTGTGAACTGTCTGACTGTGGCTTGCTTCTGGTTCCCATCTTCCTTCATTGTGAAAACCCCAAGTAGAATTGTTGCTGTGATGATCACTCTCAATGCTTTTTCCTATTGCTTCGCTGCATTTGGTAAGTGGAAACCATGAATATTAAATTGATGACTTCCCTTATTGTTACTACACTCATATGTGTTCCTGTTTCCACTCGCTCCATTGTCATGTCCCTTGTGGAGTTTCTGCTTGATGGCCTTATTAGATTGCTGCCAATGTTTTTGAGTTCAATGCATTCCTTGGGTTCGACATGACTCTGTTATCAACTGATTCTTGCTTTACTTATATACTGACTTAATCTTGCCATTGTTTGACTGCATATTGAGCCCTTCTACTCATCATGAACTTGGCTAGTTCTTGAAAATATGAAATTGACTATTAACCTATCAATGTTTGCATGAGTCAATTTTGGCTTTTGAGATCCTTCACTGCACATATCCACACTTATCTGGAATTGAGGGCAAGGACAATGTGCAATGTGGAAGTTGCAAATTATGCAAGCACATAGCCATTAGCTTTTCAACAGAATCTTAGTTAAGCTTCCATAAGCTAAACTCTTCTTTTCTTGTTTGCAGGTTTGGATCAAAAAGGGAGGGTAAACTAGAAAACAGAAATTAGAGTTCAAGGAAAGACAAAGAAATGGGATCATGCGACCTAAACTTTCATTTTTTTTGTATTTTCCAATTTCTATTTTTGTATTTTCTTTTGTATCTTTATAAGAATAACAATGTAAAGGAACCATGGCATATGTTCTATATAAATGCAAATGCAAATGGCATGCAACTCTCTTTTTTTATGATTTTCCAATTTATATATTTTTTTGTATTTTAGAATTATGAACCTAATGACATGTGAACCAAATTACCTAAATATTCTTAAATTTAAGAATTCACTCAAATGCCCCCTATTTGCAAATTAAGAACAAATTTTAAAATAAAGGATTAAAATGCAACAATGCTAAATTACTAAATGAAACTAAGCCATAAAATATGTAAAAATGCCAAAGATGCACTTTAAGATTTTTTGGGTTTTTTCAAATGCAATTTAGACGATTAAGAAATGAATTAGCTAACCTAAATTAAAAATTGACTCAAAATGACCAAAATGCCCCTTGAATGCAAAAATGACCAGAATGCCCCTAGGTGACCCTAATGCCAAAATTGATTTAAATTAAAGGATATCGGACAAAAATGGGTGTCTACACCTTCCATTGATAAATCAATTAATTAAGAGATATGGATTATCGACATAAATCATGAATTTGACATAATTAATTATCAAATTCGACAAGTATCAATTTTACACAACTCTATAAATAGAGATAAAACATCAAACAAGTTTCATTTAATACCCCCATCCAATTGAATATATTGGTCTAGGATTTACCCTAACATGCTAAATAGTTAACCTCAAATTGGCGACTCTAGATATTAACCCTATTATTCAAGAATTCCCCTTACTTGTTGAGCCTCAAAGTCATCAAGAATAAATCACTAAGAACATTCAATCGCACATGCATAATTAATTATAATCAAACTTATCTTCCTCTATTACTTGGTGAGTCTCTAGATTTCAATAAGGTTCGATACTCCCAATTGTACCCATGGGCCATGGAGGACAATTTGCTACCAAACAATTAAATCCGACGGTCAAGTTCTAGATTTGATTTAGCTATAGATCAATCCTTTTATATCCTTAGTGGCCATTCAATATTCTAAATCAATAAAAATCATGATCATAAGAAAACATAGCAGAGCTTATCAAACATATTCAATCAAGAAATCATACCAAAAATCATAAGAAATTATAAGAACAAAAGTCTCCTCATATCAATTTATTGAAATTATCAAAGGAAAGAAATATTAAGAATTTAGCCTCAATCCATGAGAGTCATAAGAAAAACTTACAGAGATAGAGTTGACGGCTGCTGCCGCAAATTACAGAGAAAATAAAAGAAAAGAGTTGATGAAATTAGGTCAAAAACTATTCTTAGGGTTTCTACTTAGAGGATGAAGAACTGAAACAAAAAGAAATATGTACAATAGTTTTGTTAAATGCCATATATTGGAAAGAAAATAGTTTTGTAAAATAAAAAATCAAAATTTTTTTATAGATTTTAAAAACAAAATCTAACTTGTTGTTAGTAGCCATAATAAAAATGATATAATTTGGTGAGTGAGGAATATTACACAGGAAACAAATGATATATATAAGAAATGGTAGGTATGATATTGTTTCAATCCGTATATATAGTCATGCAAACAAAAGGTAACCACTAAATATGGGAAAATGAAAAAAACATGAATTGATGATCATAAATTTATATAAATATATTTTAATATAAGATAATCTTTTGAATTCCCTTAAATGAAAAACCCTTTATATATCTACTATAAATTACTAATAAAACTTTTAAATGAAAACCCCTTCATATACCTTCTAAATATTACATTGAAATATAAGAAAATATATTTATAAAATAATTATCACTTTTTAATATTTAACAAAAATTGATGATCATTAAATATTGGTTTTATTGTGTTAAACCCAACTTTATATATATACAAGTGGATTAGTTTGTGCTTACGC
Source organism: Corchorus capsularis (assembly GCA_001974805.1). Lineage (NCBI taxonomy): Eukaryota > Viridiplantae > Streptophyta > Magnoliopsida > Malvales > Malvaceae > Corchorus > Corchorus capsularis. The sequence continues at coordinate 57,225 of AWWV01012634.1, forward strand.
TACGTACAGACAATTTTTTAAAATTTAGACATGGAACCTAAGGCCAAAACTAACAATTAAGGAAAAAATTGGTGGGAACACCATTAATTACATCTTACTGCTAAAATTACATATAAAGACAATGCATTAAGGCAAAATGATAGGAACACCATTAATTACATCCAAATGTTAAAATTACATATAAAGACAATGCATTTCAAGCCTAAGTGTTAAAATTGGAAGGATTTTGAAGTAATGAGTAGAGCTGTCAAAATTTGACCCGAACCCGATAACCCGCCCAACCCAATTTGACCAGAAGAAGTAAACGACCTGAACCCGCCCGATCCGAGACCCGACGAACCCGTGACCCGAATGACCCGCAACCCAGATGACCCGAGACCCGAATTACCCGTAATCCAGATGACCCGAAACCCGAATGACGCGAGACCCGTATGACCCGAAACCCGAATAACCCGAGACATTAATCCGAATGACCCGAGAATATTATAAATTAAAATTATCTTTTATTCAATAAAATTTATAATTTTACTTATTCTAAATCATCTTTTACTCAATACAATTTATATTATTGTAATAATTTTACCAATTATTGTTATGATTTTACCTATTATAAATTGACTAAATAGCCCCTTTGCCCCCTGTCCCTGAACTTTGCAAATTTAAGCCAAAATGTCACTTGAACTTTAAATTGTGCCATTTTAACTCCTGAATTTGTAAAATCAGGTCAATTTCCCACTTCACTTCACGGATTCCGTTAAGTCCCATAAAATTTGCTGACATGGCAAACTTATGCTGACGTGGTACTTCCACGTCAGCACTCATGTGGGCCCCACAAGACCCTAAATGCTAGGGTGGGGCACGCATGAGAGCTGATGTGGAAATGTCACGTCAACGAATTTTATGGTATTAAATGGAATCCGTTAGTCAACTGTCAAATCAGAGGTAAATTGACTTGATTTTACAAATTCATGGGGCAAAGTGGAATAATTTAAAATTCAATGTTGACCCAATTGACCCGAAACCCGAGTGACCCGAAGTCAAAACCCGAACCCACCCAACCCGAGACCCGGTAGACCTAAGATCCGAATGACCCGGAACGCGAATGACTTGAGACCCAAATAACTCGAAACCCGTATGACCCGAGACCCGAACGACCCGAGATCCGAATAACCCGAACCTAGATGACCCGAAACCCGAATGATCCGAAAAAACTGCATGACCCATTTGACCCGGACCCAGATGACCCAAACCCGAAACCCGCCCAACCCGCCCGTTTGACACCTCTAGTAATGAGCCATATGGCAAAAGACAAAACAGAGCGAAAATGTTCTTCCACATTAAAATTTGATGGGAGCTATTAGTAAATTCTAGAGGGTATTCAAATAATGTTTTTTGTTGTGTGTGTATATATATATATATATATATATAATTCTTTATGGATTATTATACCATACACTGACAGTGTAAAAGAAAGACTTCACAAGCGCGTCTATTTACTTGACACGTGTCCCTCCTCACATATTCTTCTAACTTTGTCAAGGTTTGGCAAGTTTTGCTGTTAAGTTTAACAAATAGATCAATATTTATTTTCCCCTTTCTTACGTTATAATATCACAATCCAACAGTACTCCTGGCTAAAAATCCAATTCTTTTTCTTTATTTTTTTTTCATTTTTTTACCAAAATCGATTCTCAAACTATGGAAATTAATGGCTAGCCGAAATTAATCTTAATTCGGAGTTACCTCCCCATTTCTTCACATTCTATTTCTATATCTTCTAGCACGACATGACGACATCTCATCTAACATTGTTCAGTTAAAATAAACTCTATAAAAAGGGAGAAGGACCAAAGGAGGGTACAAATCTGATCTGGGTATTACCCAAAGATCTCGAATGGGTCGCCAGAAATGCACTGATTCTATTTGGTAAAACAAACCGAAATCAAAACCAAGCATACATTGGAAAGGAAGAAGGGGTGGCAGAGCAAACAAAAAATTAATCAAACAAATTGAGAACAAAAATTTCAATTTAGAATAATCTTCCCCAAATCTAGAATTGATTAACATATAGTGAATAAGGGGAAAAATCCGACCACAACTTCCTATGGATTTTGGTCTAATTGTTGCTTATTGATTTATTGAAAATCAATTTTAAAAGGGGAGAGAGAGAGAGATAGAGGGAGAGAGAGAGAGGTGTGGCGAAGGAGAAAAATGGTTACTGGGAGAAATGAGAGCCTTAAACGGTGAAAACCCAAAGTTATTGTCAAACAGCGACGAAACTCTGTTAACAGAATATTTTAAGTGGGACACGTGTCAAGCAAATAGACCTGTTTGTGGAGTCTTCCTTTTTACACCGTCAGTGTATGGTATAATAATCCATTCTTTAATTCAAGTATTAACTAAAATTTTTTATTGTTTGTATAAAAATGAAAAATTAATTCTTGGTGAATTTTTTTAAATATATTTGAGAAAAAGGAAATTAAGAAAAGTCAAGTGGCATATTTCTTTAATATCCTTTAGGGATAGAATTAATAATATGGTATAGATTAACATAATTGGTAATACCCACAAATATATAGTTTGTTATTTGGGCCGACCCGCATATATATAGTTGTCGCAACGTGCGGATCCGGGGAGTCTGAACCCTACCGCTAAACGTCTTTATAGGAAAAACTACGGAGTCGCCACTAATATTTTTTACCAAGGTGTGATTAGCCACCTATCAGGCTATTAAGTCTAACGTTAACCTAAGCTTGGCGAAGGTAACATTAAACCTAATAAACGGTCTTCTAACCAGAGTCTTAAAGGTTCGGGAGTCAGGTACGCGTGGGGAAGGATTAGCACCCCCATGACGCCCGTCAAAAGACGGCACTGACTAGTTTAGAATTGATTGTGGGTTCCTATTATTGGTTGTCTTTATTCCTAAATGTTTTCATGCCCTTAAGAAATTTTATTAATTTTTTAAATTAAGTAGATGAACAAGCAAAAATAGGGTTTGGATTTTGAAATAGGAATGTTGGGAACTTTCCCGTTTATTATTTGTTCTCTTTTTGGGTTCCTCATTAGAGTATTTTCTTTAAAACTTACCATTAAAACGACTTTATTTGAAAAATGTTGTTTGAATGTTTTGAAAACTTGATGGGAACTTTCCACTTTGAAATGACCTAAATTGAACACTTTGAAAACTTAATGGGAACTTTCCCACTTTGAAAAGGGATAAATTGAATGCTTTGAAAACTTTGAATGAAATTCTTGTTTTGATTTTTAAATTTTTAATTCTTTTGGATTTTTGAAAACACTTTTTTTATTTAATTTTGAAAGACTCAATTTTTCTTTTTTGATTTTTTATCATGGAAAACTAAAAGAGAACAATTTTCAAGCACGAACTCTTTTTAATTTTGAAGAAAATGGTTTTATTCTATTTCATTTTCAATTTCCTTTTTTTTTAATTTTCTTTAACTATTAATTGAAAATTACTAAGTCTAACCCTAAATGCACGAATGCACGTGATGCATGTTTTCCAGTTAAATGCAGATTTTTACCGAATAATTATACGAGGAACTCCATCTAGGCACCCGCCACTCATACTGGCTAAGACCCCCATCTGGATATTCCAAGCCTGGGAAAGATAAGTTAAGACCGACAAAAATTGTCTAAACCCCAATTAATCATTCCATTAACGGATCCATTTTAATTATTCCAAATGATGATAATAAATGCAAATGATACATGAAATTTCAATTTTGATTGATTTACCAGGTGATTATACGAGAGACATCGTTTGGGCACCTTCCACTTGATTGGTAAGACCCCAAATAAATGCCTCAAGCCTAGGAAATTCGGATTAAAATGGACAACATTGTCAACATTTCAACCGATTATTCCATCATCGGAGTCCATTTACTTTTCTCAAATGAGCATGGCATAATCAATAAGGAAGCATAAATATTAAAGATAAATATGGATGCACATGAAACTTGCTTAATTTCTAAATTCAAATTTTATTTAATTTAAAGACTTATATATATTAATGAAAGGAATAAGCCCAAGTACTAAACAATCAAACAAGGCCCAAGTTTAATAACTAAGAAGCCCAATGCAAAACTAGAATCTATGCAAAAGGATTTACAGCCCAACAAAAGTAAAACTAAAGTCCAAACATATATATAAAATGGCCCAACAGAAATTGTTAAAAGGAAACCCTCCAAAATCAACTAAAGGCCCAACCCCAATTCTAACCTAGTCCAAATTCCCATATTCCAAAATTAACATTACTATTTATTTATCTCGTTTTTACACTTAAAAAATCTAACAATTTTTTCTAAAATTTCCAACATTTAACCCTAGAGCTACTTTACTTATAAATTACCAACCATTTCTAATTTCTTAAACCAAATTTATTCCCGGATTACTAAGGTAAACATATGTATAACTTGAATATCTAATTCCAAAACAACTAGGTTCCTAAGTTACTACAAATTACCGCCTAACCATTTTAGTTTCAATCACCAAATCATTTTATTGAAAGCTAAAAGGATAATAACTATTAAACTAAAAAGTTGAGCCCAAAACAGAAACTTAAAAGAGTCAAAGTCCAATTTCTCAAGGACCAATCCGTATGGAAAACAGAACTGACATCCAAGATTAGGCATAAATATCAGGATTTAGGGACTAACTTGTATAACTAAAGAACTGATCGTGTCGTCTATGACCTTAAAAATAATCCCCACAATAAACTAACTAGAATAGCTAGGGCAAGTAGGGGTTGAATCCCACAGAGAAGGGTTATGTGATGAACAATAAAAAGATAGAAAGATCTTTTCCAAAAATCAAACAGAAAATAGGGGATTGAATAAATTAATTATAGAGAAAACAATTAAACTAATAATAAAAGCAAAACAAATTAAATCTAAATCTAAATCTAAATCTAAAGCAGATTAATAAAGTAAACTAATAAAGCAAACAATAATTATAAAGCATACTTCTTCTCCAGTGGTATGATTCAATCAAATTAACTATGGATCCTTGATTTAAAAGGTGAATTTCGCATCTTATTCTTGACTGACAACTGATATAGGTTTCCCAACATGTATTTTAGATAAGAGGCCGATTAGAGCTGCAGTGATCCCTATTATTCCTTCAGTGATCGATTACTTTCTTAGGGCTTAAAGATCACTTGAGAACAAAGCATTAAGAACAGTTAATTTACACACATGCCTACAAAGTAGAACCATACGAAGAGAAATTTCTCGCCCTCCGATAGACAAATACCCATTAAGCAGCAATTAAACAAATCTAATTTGCTACATACAATCAAACTTGAGTGATTAATTCTAAGCCTGATCTAGCCATAGATCTTCCTCTTACATCGTTAGTGGCCACATAATTCAGATAAGATTCATAATCATAAAATTAAAATAGGGTTTTGACTACAATCATCAAGAACTTAACACAAAATTATAAGTATAGAAATCTCACCATAATCAATTGATTGAATTCACCAAAGGATCAGAAGTATTAAGGATTTAGCTACTCATGGATTTATGAAAATCCATAAGAGACATAAGAATACTTACAGGACTGGGGAGGAACGATTTCTCCCCCTTGAAACCCTAGGGACGTCGCACCCCTCTATGGCTAGAGAGGGTGTCAACTTCTCCCTCTTCTAAAACTAGAGAAAAACCTAAAAACGATTTCTTCTGGACTTGGCTTCAATTCTTTGCAATAAAGCTCCAAATCTTCAATTTTGCTTCTTGAATTAATTCTTCAATTATCTTCAAATCTTCAAAATATCTTCAATCACGAACTTCGCATCTTCAAATCTTCATTCCAAATGGCTAAATCCATATTTGAGTAAAAAGTCTCCAAAATAGCTACAAAAAGAGTGAAAAACAATAAGTTTTCACTTTTCTTGTCTTCAAGACCTAAAAACACAAATACTAACAAAATAGGATAAAAACACATATAAAAATAGCAAAAAGTATATAAAAATAGCTATAAAAATATGCATAATTTGAGCTCGATCATAATTTCCCCCACACTAAATCTTTGCTAGTCCCTAGCAAACTAGTGTAGACAAACAAAAATTAAGACTTAAGATAATGAATCTTGTTCAAATCTTTTGAAAAACTTTGAATCACATACATATATCAAGGATCAATTCAATTTATGAAATTAGAATAACAAAGAATATTAAGAGTATCCAATTCAATAGATCAAGATATAGCAAGCATCCTAATTCTTAAGTAACCATAATCAAAGTAGCTCTAATCACTTATCATTTATTATACCTATAACTACTTCTTTCTATAAGCTTATGTCTCCACCTTTATCTCCACTACTCAAACAATTGCATATCATGAATACAAATCAAGAATTTCGCATGGGTTATAATGATTTTCAAAGGGTAATTTATTTAGAAAAGTGAGGTTACTAACCTCAAAGTGTTCATGCTTAGGGGTTACTAACGCCCTTTATTTTATTTTTGTGAGGCTACTAGCACTCTAGAGGGACAATACTTTTGCCTCTTATCCTCTTCCCAAGGGTTACTAACTCCTTTTGTTTAAAGAGAAGAGTGACAACAATGGATATATTTTTACAAATTAAGGCAAAAGATATCTCTTCTCCTCTTGCATAAAAAACACTCTTGTTTTTAAGAAAAAGATATTTTATAACTACCCTTCTAATATAGATAGTCCCCCACACTTATTTTTGACATATTCATAAAATACTCTCATAAGTGTAGTTTCAATAAAAATTAAACATGAGTTCTAAAAATAGGCAATCATAGAAATAATTCATGGTAAGCAATTATCACAGACTTCAATTATACCTAATCTAAGAAATAAGATATCATACTATAAATCAATTATTGAATCAATCATTCTTAAGAATTCTAAGATATCATTAATCAAAAATTAAATCAATCGATCAATATAAGCATATAAAATCAAAATTTTATCAAAATTTTTGAAAAAATTATACCAATTTAACATGCATTTAGACTCACTCCCCCACACTTAAAAGATTCATTGTCCCCAATGTATGAACAAGCGTGGAAAATCAAAGCAAAAATAAATATGCATATTTTAATCCTAATTAACCTATATAGCCTATATCTATATGTATCGCATATCAAAGAAAAAATCAATCAAAGCATTGCAAGAAAAAGATAGAGTTAAAGAAAGCTTCTCTATTCTCCAAGCATAAGCTCCAATTGGATTTCTTCATATCGATTAAAAACTTCTTTTTCTCCTTTGGTATGGAAAATCCTAAAAAAGAAAAGAAAAATAAAATAAAGAAAATTATGGGTTAGTAAAAATAATATTGGGTTACCTCCCAATAAGCGCCTTTCTTTAAGGTCTTTGGCTAGACTGCCTTAAAGAAGGTTATTCTTCAAGGGTGAAGGAATTTTGGGTGTAATCCTTCAAAAGGTCTTCGATAACTCTACTCTCTTCAATGATTTTGATAGTTTCAAGTTGAATTTTATCAAGACTTGAAAAGATCAAAGCATTAGGTTATGGCATAGTTGTAACTCGGCATGGCGCGGCTATGGCTCGTGGTGGCTCGGTGAGGCGCGCGGATGGCATGGCATTGGCCGGGCATGGCTTGGTGTCGACATGTTTGGAAGCTTGCATGGTCGGTTGCGAGGTGTTGGTGGCGCGGCTTGGTGCGGACAAGGCCAAGCATGGCATGGGTGGCTGCGCGGCAGGAGCAGGCAAGGCCGAGTTTGGCCGGGCAGGCGGCACGGATGGCGTGGCAGTGACCTGGCTGGACCGGGCAGACGGCACGGCAGATGCTAGTGGCGTACGGTCATGTGGCTCGGGTGTGGCCGGGCTAGCGCGGTAAGGCTTGATGTCGCACAAGCTTGGGATGCCTTGGCCGGTGTTGGCCGGCCATGTGAGGTCGATGGCCGGGCTGCAGCCGGGCATACTGGCTTGTGTGGCACGGGCTTAACCGGGCTGAGTCCTTGAGCAGCTTCCTTCGATGTATTGGTTATCATCTGGGCAAAATTCTCCATTATCTCGTATATGTCAGCAGTGCTGTGATCGAACATGGGAATATAGATAAGTGTATCGACAGACAATCGATCAGAAGCTCTTAATCATTGGTAGAAGATTTGAACCAATCTTCTTTGATCATAACCATGATGAGGGTGAGCAGCACATAGCTTCTTAAACCTTTGCCAAAATTGGGGAAAATTCTCCAATTTTCGTTGAAGAACGCTTGCAACTTTAGCTCGATGTTCAAGGTCTATATCTTGCTTCTTAGTTGAATTGCTTGGTTGATCGATCTCCAGGGGTGGTTGAACTTCTTTGTTGTTGACTTCTGGCTTCTTCTTGGTTTCTTTTGCTCGATCTTTCTTCTCATGGGAGGTTGAAGATTTCGTCCTCCGAGATAATTCTTTAAGGGCATTGAATGCTTTCTCCGGGGTTCTTTCATGCAGTGGTTTAGTACTGAAAGAATCAACAAGAACTCGATCTTTAAGTCCCAATCCTCCATAGAAGAATTGGATTAAAATTCCTTCCTTGAATCCATGATTAGGGCAATCGGCACACAGCTGCTTGAATCTCCTCCAAAATTGGTGGAAAGTCTCGTTGTAGCGTTGTCGAATGTCCATTATCCTTTGTCTTCCTTTGGAAATCCGATCAGGCTTTGTTGATGAAGAATCTTCAATAGCTCCTTTCTTAACAAACTTAGAACTTATAACGTAAACAAAATTGTTAGATTTTAACGGCACTTGAGATGAAATTCTAGGGTGGATGACTTCACCATCAAATATCATGGTCAATGAACCATTAAATACATCAATCTTGGTATGAGAAGTCTTTAGGAAAGGTCTTCCTAATAAAAGAGGACATTGATCTTTCGAATACTCCATATCCATGATGAATATGTCGATAGGAAAAATCAGATGTTCAACTTTAATTAAGATATTCTCTAAAACACCTTTGGGATAAACCAAAGATCCGTCAGCTAATTGCAGAACAACATCAGTATTCTTCAATGGACCAAGATTTAAAGATTTGTAAAAAGAATAAGGCATCACGCTTAAAGAAGCACCAAGATCAAGCATCGCATTCTCTATAATACTTCTTCCAATAGAACAAGTAATAGAAAACGTACCTGGATCTTTGCACTTAGGAGGTAAACTCTTTTGAAGCACGGCAGAGACATTAGCTCCAGCGCTTACCTTACCTTGTAATCTTTTCTTGTTGGGACAAAGTTGCTTAAGGAACTTTGCATAATTCGGAATTTGTTGAATGGCATCAAGAAGTGGGATGTTGACCTCAATTTTTCGAAATATCTCCAAAATATCTTGATCATCATCTTCTTTCTTTGACTTCTTCAATCTTGATTGAAAAGGAATTAGGTTGGAATCGGTTTTAGGCTTGTTGGTATCGCACACACCTTTTCCTCTAGGTTGAATTACGGCATCTTCCTTGTTTGAATCTTCAATCGGTGCAACTTCTTTGTTGTTGGGTTCATCTTCAATCTTGATTTCAGCAGGCACTTGTAAATCTTCTTTGGTGTAGTTCGGCTCTCCTTCTTCTTGTTGATGTGCGGTAAGGTTTGGATAAGGGTCTTTCAACTCTTTTCCACTCCTTAGAGAAATTTTTGATCGTGTTGTCTATGACCATAAAAATAATCCCCACAATAAACTAACTAGAATAGCTAGGGCAACTAGGGGTCGAATCCCACAGAGAAGGGTTATGTGATGAACAATAAAAAGATAGAAAGATCTTTTCCAAAAATCAAACAAAAAACAGGGGATTGAATAAATTAATTATAGAGAAAATAATTAAACTAAAAATAAAAGTAAAACAAATTAAATCTAAATCTAAATCTAAAGCAGATTAATAAAGCAAACTAATAAAGCAAACAATAATTATAAAGCATACTTCTTCTCCAGTGGTATGATTCAATCAAATTAACTATGGATCCTTGATTTAAAAGGTGAATTTCGAATCTTATTCTTGACTGACAACTAATATAGGTTTCCCAAAATGTATTTTAGATAAGAGGCCGATTAGAGCTGCAGTTATCCCTATTATTCCTTCAGTGATCGATTACTTTCTTAGGGCTTAAAGATCACTTGAGAACAAAGCATTAAGAACAGTTAATTTACACACATGCCTACAAAGTAGAACCATACGAAGAGAAACTTCTCGCCCTCCGATAGACAAATACCCATTAAGCAGCGATTAAACAAACCTAATTTGTTACATACAATCAAACTTGAATGATTAATTCTAAGCCTGATCTAGCCATAGATCTTCCTCTTACATCGTTAGTGGCCACATAATTCAAATAAGATTCATAATCATAAAATTAAAATAGGGTTTTGACTACTATCATCAAGAACTTAACACAAAATTATAAGTATAGAAATCTCACCATAATCAATTGATTGAATTCACCAAAGGATCAGAAGTATTAAGGATTTAGCTACTCATGGATTTAGGAAAATCCATGAGAGACATAAGAATACTTACAGGACTGGGGAGGAACGATTTCTCCCCCTTGAAACCCTAGGGACGTCGCACCCCTCTATGGCTAGAGAGGGTGTCGACTTCTCCCTCTTCTAAAACTAAAGAAAAACCTAAAAAAACGAAAGAAAGGTAGAAAAGGAGAATTATCTAAATCTATGATGTGTATCTAATGTGTGTAAGTGTAAGTGTGTAAGTGTGTGATTTGTGATACAGGAGGTGGCTATTTATAGTGGAGGAATAGGGTAGGACGGTTTAGAGGCTAACTTAGACTCCAAGTTAGATTAGGTGTCATCCTAGAGTAGAATCCAAGTTAGATGAGGACTCTAGAATTTTCTGGAATTTTATGGAATTTGGCAGCAAATTCGACGTCGATTTCGGGCTTGAATATGGCAGATCTGGGCTTTGCACTTCAAAAGAAAGTTGTAGAGCTCGGAGTTAGCTTTCCAACGGCTACTCATGGGCTTAAAACGGACATCTGAGCAGAAAGTTATGGCCTTTCTACGAAGACTGCGCTGAAACCGGGCTTATATCGCAAATCTGCGGGATTATTGCGGGATTTGGATATTCTTTTGGATATTAGGCCTATCAATTGGGATTTTAACTCCAATTATAGGTTTATATGGGCTGAATATATTCCCATATAAATAATCCAAAAATCCTCAACTTCAGGGCTTCTTCTGGACTTGGCTTCAATTCTTTGCAATAAAGCTCCAAATCTTCAATTTTGCTTCTTGAATTAATTCTTCAATTATCTTCAAATCTTCAAAATATCTTCAATCACGAACTTCGCATCTTCAAATCTTCATTCCAAATGGCTAAATCCATATTTGAGTAAAAAGTCTCCAAAATAGCTCCAAAAAGAGTGAAAAACAATAAGTTTTCACTTTTCTTGTCTTCAAGACCTAAAAACACAAATACGAACAAAATAGGGTAAAAACACATATAAAAATAGCAAAAAGTATATAAAAATAGCTATAAAAATATGCATAATTTGAGCTCGATCAAGAACATTTTACTTAAACTCATAATATATCACGCAAATATCATATGACTATAAAAGCTAACGTTTTTACCACTTTCAGAAACTCTTTATTTTAAAAGAAATATACCTCAACCCGTTAGTCCAACGGAAATTGCCCCCACCGTTACCACCACCATAAACTGCTGTTCCGGAGCTGCCACCGACGTCGGATGGTCACCAAAATTTGCAGAAACGCCCTACTCGACCTCCTCGTTCCGGATCTGAGCTCGGTTTTCTCGTACGTTGCCTCAAAGTGCGTCAAATGGGAGGAATGAGACAAAGGAACTTTAGAAAGAGGGTAAAGATTTCTTCTTTTCTTCTTTTTTTGGTTCGCTGCTTCTATTACTATTAACTAGGAAAAAGAAACTCTTTTTTTTGGTATCTTTCCTGCTAAAACTAACTAAGGAAAAAGAAAAAAAGAAGAGTCTTTTTGGGTTTTCTGTTTTGTGTTTTGATGAACTAGGAAGGAAAAAGATGAAGCCTTTTTTTGGGTTTTTGATTACTGTTAATGCTAACTAAAAGAAATTAAAGAAATCTTTTTTTGGTTTTTTTTTTATTCTTCGACTCAAAAGGAAACCTAAACTAAACACTGAATTTTTTGTTGTTAGGAGAAGATGAACTTCCTACAGACTCTGCTAGGGTTTTTTCTTGGATGTTGTGCCTCCGCTTAGGATGGAAGAAAGATAGCATTTATACTAGGCCTTTCAACTGATCAAGAGGGTGGGATAAACACTTCTCTTGTGTTCTGTCATTAATGAATTTATGCCCAAGATTAAAACCTTTAATCCTATAGTTGCTGTCTTGAACTATATTATGTTCCTCGTGCTCTTGCCTGCAGCACATTGCCTCTTGAGACAAACTCTGCAGACTTGCAAACTTTGTCCCCAATTTTGTTTAGTCTCAAATTAATCTTATTTTTCCTTTGTTTCCTTGTGATCAAACCGTTGTTAGTACTCCTGCTTTGTTTAGCACTAACTTTTGTTCTTTGGATGGCGCACTAATCTACGTTTGTTTTTTTGTATTCTGCAGGATTAAAGGAAGAATTTGGTAGCTCAAGTGCAACGTGGGATTCACGTGTCTTGGTTTAGCTTTAGGAAAATGATTTTGTAGAGAAAATGAATAAAATTGACTTTCCTTTTATTTCCTTACCAACTTGGATCTGTTGTCATAATGAATAGCCTAAAGAAATTCAAAGAGAAGGGGCCCAAATGAATTCAATGACTTGAAAATGGTCCAAACTGCCCAATAAAAGGAATGACCCAATTACTAAAGGATGAGGCCCAATAACCACCATATCCAAATAAAATGGACTTAGGAGAGAAAGATTAAATTTGGGTCTCAAAAGTTTGATTAATAAATTTGATCCAATCCTGATTAGGAAAATTTAAAAGTTTTTTTGCTGCGTGTTTTATGTCATTCACAACCAATGCTTCTCTATGTATCTATTTACATTGGTAAAAGTTTTTTGCTGCGTGTTTTATGTCATTTACAGCCATTGCCTGAATACGTGAGTTTGGGCTGAAATTTTCCTAATCAGGATTGGATCAAATTTATTAATCAAACTTTTGAGACCCAAATTTAATCTTTCTCTCCTAAGTCCATTTTATTTGGATATGGTGGTTATTGGGCCTCATCCTTTAGTAATTGGGTCATTCCTTTTATTGGGCAGTTTGGACCATTTTCAAGTCATTGAATTCATTTGGGCCCCTTCTCTTTGAATT
>AWWV01012637.1:0-10225 GCA_001974805.1 Corchorus capsularis
GACAGCTCATCAATCACACCCTCATTCCCCAAAAATTTCTCGGCAACCACCTGTTAAGGACAAACCAGTGATAAGCTCATTCGAATTTCTGAAATTGAATTACACAATTTAATGAGCTAATTTCAGAGAGGAGAAAATAAAGAAATTACCTGTTGACTGGAGGAAGGATCGAGAAGGGTGGAGACCTGACAGCTCACCAGCAGCTCAATGCTTATCCTCATGGCTTCACCTGCTCCAACGAAAAAAAATTAGAAAAAAAGATCTAAAAAAAAAGAGATTTTCCCGATCTCTCTCGGGATTCACAGAATCCCTCTTCTCACACCCGGAGGACTCTCTTTCATTTGAACAAAAAAAGAACTCTCACCTCTTACTAACTGATTAACGAATTTTCTCTCTCTCTGAATTCGCCAGATCCTTTCTTCATTCATTCATCACATCCATTGAAAAATCTCTTCCCTTTTCGGTGGGAGAAACACACCAATACACACTGAATTCACTCTCTCTCAAACAAAGAAACTCTTTTCTTTACTCTCTTTCTCTGAGCCATGGCAACCTCCGTTCAAAATACGAGTTAGGGTTCATCGTAAAAAAATTGGGGTTTTTCAAAATTAAGAAGATTTTTGGGAAACTTAAACCATGAAGATGGAGGAAAGGAGGTGAGGAACAATATACCTGAAAAAGAGGATCATCTGACGGTTAAATCGCCGATCCGAAAACTTCTTTAACGTTTCTGGTGATGCTTGATTCATGGGTTTAGAGGTGGGTTTCGGCAAATCAAAGCTTGGATTCGGGTTTGGGAGATTACGGTGACCATTTCTGGAGATTTTGAAGGTGATTGGCGTTCATTGGCAGCTCCGATGCGACGGGAGCGATCTCCGATGGCAGCGGCGCTCACGGCTGGGGTTCAAGGAAGAAGAAGATACCTGAAGTGAGAGGAAGAAAAGAGGCTTTATAGTTTCGTACGGATTAAGTCTAAACGACGCCGTATTGTAAGTCCTCCTTTCAATTCTTTCAATTTAGTCCGTATTGCTTCAGCTTTGGTTTTAATTTGATGCTATTTGGGACCTCTCCTATCGCTTTAATCAATTTAAGGTTCACATTCTTTTCATTTATAATAAATGGGTTAGATTTATGCATGCTTTAACTTTAAATGATGAGTATTTATAAAGACCTAGACTTTAAGTTTCCAATTTGTTAATTTTCTTTTTAAAGTTGTTGTCTATGGATATTAATTTGTTTATGATATGGGTTAAGCCTTAGAGAATAAGAAAAAATGAAAAAACGATGATTGGGATTGAATCTTGTTTTCGGTCTTAAGCTAAAAATTAAGTCTTTTACTAAAAGTTTTGATTTTTGAAGTGGAACTAATTTGAATTGACCTTTGATCTTTCCTTGAGTTAATTTTAATTAGAAAAACTGAGACTTTGATTTAAAGTTCGAATTTTTAAATTAAAATTAGCTTGGAAATGGTGTGTTGAATCAATCTTAGCTAATGTTAATTTGGAAAAAACAACACTTTGAATTAAAAGTCTAATTTTTTAAATTAAAATCAACTTGAAAAAGATTGATGGATCTTTTTGAATTAATTCAAGTTTAAAAATTAAAACTATGACTGAAAGACTTGATTTTTAGTTTGATCTAATTAGGATTTCTGTTTTAGTTCACACTTGTCCTTTAATTTGGTTATCTGTTCGTTTAAAACGCTATTTCCTCTTTGTAGTCCTTCAGATCCTTTTACTTAGTTCATTTAAGTGCCTAAGGAGTTTGATTTAGACCCTTTTTTATATTATTTATGTTTTTTTTGTTTTGTTTTCCTGAACTTTGCTAATCTTTTACTTGATGTGCAGAAATGTCCCCAGTCCGACCAAATTGGCCCTTAGGCTTTCGTTTCCTTTAAGTTAATTGTCATTTAAATTAGTGGCTTAATTATTAAGCCATTGGACTTGTAATAAGTTAGTAGTTTAGTGTAGAGGTAGAGTAGAGTTTAATTACATACATATCATGTTTATTTGTCATTAATCATAACTGTTTGCATTTCATGCCACCATTATAAATTTCGATTAATAAAGAGGCGTTTTTAACTATGACGGGCAAATCTCGGGTAAAGGTGAAGGAGGACAATCTCTCGAGGTTTCGCTCTGAGATCGATTGGTTTTCACGAATATCCCTGGAAGGCCGGGCTAGGTTCGTGAAGGTCAATTCAAGTAAACTCCTTTTTACTAATCAACTAATAAAACCGGACATTGCATCCATCATTTCATACATGCATTAGTTAATATTTAAGTCAAGATTTGAAAAAAAAAAAGAAAAAAAAAAGAGAAGAAGAAAAAAGAAGAAGAAAAGAAAAATCTAGAAAAATGAAAAAAAGGAAAAAATTAGAAAATTAAAAGATGTAATAAAAAGAGTTTTTTCAAAAAATATTTTTTTTCATGTTCTCTTATTAAGTTTTCAAAAATTAAAAAAAATGGTAATTCAAGAGTTTTCAAGGTAAACATTTTCAAAATTGATTAAAAAGAAAACCCTTTAAATTAAAGGTTCGATTTTGGATTAAGATTAGTTTGGAAATCGATCAGTAAATCCTTTTTGATTAATCTTAATTTGAAAAATCAAGTCTTTGGTTTAAAGATTTGATTATTAGATTAAAATTAATTCAGAAGTAGATAATCGAATCTTTTTGAGCTAATCTTAATTCGAAAATTAAAACTTTAATTTAAAGGCGAGTATTCTAATAATAAGATATTTTGGCAAGTTAGTAAAATCAACTAGTTTTTTCCTTGAAAAATTAAAAAGGAAAAAAAAAAGAGTTTTGACATTGCATTTTCAAAATCTCTTCCAAGTGCGGGAGACTCAACAAGGGAACAAATAGTGAAAGAGAGTTAAAAGGAGAATTAATCGACGGTCGTTCGATTGTATTCTTCAGAATTCTCAACATTTAAACTTGTTTTGAAAAATGATTTTTCTTTTTCTTTTATAACGCTTTCTATTAATAATCAAGATTAGGGTAAAAGCAACCGTTTTTATTTAGACCTACTAGATCTTAGTTTAGATTAGAGGTACCGTCATTTGACGGGCATTTGGGGGTGCTGATCCTTCCCCAAATGTAACAGACTCCCGAACCTAGATTTAGGTTGGAAGATCGGACTTTAAGTTTAGTAGGTACAATGTCGAGCTTTAGATTTAACTAGGCTTAGGAGGTTATTAGGTTGCTAATCACACCTTAGAAAAAAAAGATTAGTGGCGACTCCTCTTTTTCCAAAGTCGTTTCGGTAGGGTTCCCCGGACCCGAACGTTTCGACAGCTTGGCGACTCCGCTGGGGACATTTAGAGAGTCAGGTCTCACTTAGTCTAATCAAGATCTAGGGTTTAATAAAATGGTTGCTTGCTTTTCTTTTTGTTTTGTTTTGCATTGCATCTTTACCGCTTTCCATGTATATATCTGTTTACTTCACCCTTATCTTGTGTTGTTTCTCTCGTTTCTTGTTGTGGTTAGTTTCTAGGTCTGCCAGATTTAGTTTTAGGGTAATGGTAAGTTGTTCCTTCACACACTTCACCTTTGCATTCATTCATAAGATGGCCTCAGGCCCAAGCATACCCTATAGTTTTGGGAGGTATAATAGCAAGCCTTCGTGGGACTCGTTTGTCCCTGTGCAGGTTGTGCGAAAAACCTCCACCCAAGGAAATTCTACTAGTCCAGCAATGGATACTAGTTGGTTTAAATTAGGAACCTTTAGGTGAAACTTCACCCGGCATATAGTGGAGCGGCTTCTCGCCTAGGTAGAGCAAAGCGGTGAGGATGAGTGTATTAGGTACACATAAGGAACATCTCTTACCCTTACTTCTCGTTTTTATAAAAACAAAGATTGTAGAGCGAGTAATGACTTTATTTGCGGTAGGTAGACTTTCCGCCCCAAGGGCGTTTTTGTCCTTTTAATTTTATTTTTTTTTGAAAATGAAAGGCTTTGTTATTTAAGAATAAAAGGGGCATGATTTTCTTTAAATTTTCAGCAATGTGTTTATGTTCAAGTACTCACGAGTTTTTGTTTCTTCCTTCTTGTCTTATCTTTTTGCACTTGCATCTGTATAACCTATTTGTGTTGCAGGTTTCATCATTACATATCATGACATCATTTTTTGCATTCTCATACATTCATTCTGTAATTGACCGTGCATATCCATGCCATCCATTTGTTTATCAGTATAGATTGTCATGTCATGTTGCCTTATCATGCACATTTTTAAAATTTGTCAAGTTATCATAAGACTCATTCATGTATATGTTCATGAATCCATCTTGCATTATCACCATCATTTATGAATTAATGCATCTTTGTATATAGTTTGTCTACTTAGATCGTGTGTAAGCGCTACTTATTCGGGGTTTGTTGTGCAACGCAGTGGTTTAGTAGGGAATCTTGGATACAGTTGAAATATGGGAGATTGGTTGGAAGCTCGAATGCAACACTTGGAAAATAATCAGAGGTTTATGGAAATGAGGATAAGCCGTTTAGAAGGCAGGCAGGAAAAGTTGGAATCCGAAATGGATGAGCTGAAAAAGCAGGTTGCTAGGCTAGTGATGAACATTGGTGATGGGGAAGAGGTCAAGGAACTTCTTTTGAGTGCATCAACATAACAGGCTCATCCTAAATCAGGGCATGCACTTGGCTCAAACAAGCTTCCAGATTTGGACATAATTGCAAAAGGGATGGACGAATTTACCAAGCAAGTAGAGCAATTGAAGGGCTATGTATCAAAGGTGGAATCTTTTGGAGCAATGCAATCTCAAAGTACCGCACACCAGTCAACCTTGCCTCCCCACCCGGCACCACCCTCATATCCTCTGAATACTAGATCCTTGGGAAATCTTCGGAACCCTTACCAGTACCCACTTCATCCACAGCTGAATTTTCAAGCATCTGCTCAAATGCCAAAACCACAATTGATCACTCAACCAACTTGTCCAAGGAAGAATCAGAAAAAGTCACTCAGCCGGATTCCAATCTCTTTCACAGAATTGCTTCCTCAGTTAGTGCAAAGAGGCTTACTTGGACTAAAACAGTATACTTGCGCCATGAAGCCACCATATGCGAAATGGTATAAGGGTGATGCCCATTGTGAATATCATTATGGAGCAGGAGGTCATTCCACTGAGGATTGCACGAGGCTGAAGTATGATGTGCAGAGGTTGATTGAGGAGGGTAAGCTAACTTTTGAGCCAACGGGAACTCCAAATTTCAGAACCAAGAATTAGCAAAAAGAGAGTTTGATGGTGTTGATCCGACTTAAATCCTAATGTCTATGCCTAAGGACTTGTGGAGAGATTGTTTGGGCTTTCTTTTGTTACTTTAGCCACTCCTGTATAAATTTAAGGCTATGTTTGAAGTAGGTGTAATAGGATGATGTAGTTTTGTTGGTAATAAATAAGAGGTTTTCATTTGTTTATTTTATGTTGCAAATGTGTCACATAGATCACTATTCATGCACCACTAACAGCATTTCATCACATATACATGTCATATCATGCATAGACTCTATCAAACCCAATGAAAGAGAGATTAATGCTAACGCTCTCTGGAGGAAATGCTTCTTCCTAGTTAGGCCATGCCTAGGGAGACGATTGATGGGGTCCATTGTCGATAAGGATCTAATTGTTAATTCCTTGTTGTGTGATCAGGTGAAAAGGATTTCAATTCCCAATGAGAGCCATGGATGATGCAATTGATCAAGTAGATAAAATGGAGCAAATGTCGAAAACGATGCCTAGAAGGTTGAGCTTGACACTAAGTAAAGAGTGGACTGGTGCGCAATTCAGACAACGGGAGAACGAACGTTTGGAGGAAAACATTATGGTTAAATACCCTCATGAGTCAAGTCGTGTTGATGTAACACTGCAAAAGACACAAAAGCAATCTTTTTATCATCTCAAAACAAGTGATGGCTTAGCACTTCAAAACTCAGAAGAGGATCAGATTGAGATGCAGAAGATTGAGTCTGAACTGTTGGATAAGAGGTTGAAAGATATTGAGGGTACCAACATATATAGATCTATGCACCCGAAGGATCTTTGTTTAGTTTCTGATTTGATCGTCCCGCCATGATTCAAAATGCCCAAATTTGACAAATACGATGGAATCGGCTGCCCCAAGACACATTTGACCATGTATTGTCGTAAGATGACTCCATATATCCATGATGAGAAGTTGATGATCTTTTGCTTCCAGGACAGTTTGACAGGGAGCGCAGCTAGATGGTATGCTCGGTTAAAGGCCAGTTGTATTGGTACATGGGAAGATTTGGCAAAAGCATTCCTTGCTCACTACAGATACGTGATAGAAACAATGCCAAACTGTACAACACTCACAAAGATGAAAATGAGATCAGTTGAAAGCTTTAGAGAATATGCAGTGAGATGGAGGGATATGGCAATGCAGGTTAAAACTTCTCTATCCGAAAAGGACATGGTAGACCTTTTGATTCCAACACTCCCTGATCCATACTTTGAAAATATGCTTAGCAATTGGCCAGATGATTTCACTAAACTCGTTCGCCTTGGGGAGATGATAGAGGAAGCTATTCAAAGTGGAAAGATTGTGGCTACGATAGAAAATGACAAGGGGCAGAGAAAGAGGAAAGGAAGTGAAACGGGCGAGTATAGTTATGTTGGGCATGTTGATCGAAATGCAAGGCATGGCAAGTTCATACCCCGAAAGAAAGCTCGAGCAGTAAATCAATTCGAGATTGCTCAACTGCCAATCCCAATTACTGATCTCTTATCGCTACTAGTCCAGAACCAATTTATCTCTCCAGTAGCCATGAAATCAGTTCCTGATCCATCAGCAAGAAGTTATGATCCGAGGGGTAAATGTGATTTTCACATGGGGGTTATTGGGCATTCAACAGAAAATTGCAGGCAACTAAAGGAGAAGATCAGGGAATTGATCAAGAGTGGTATGCTGACTCCTGAACTTCTTGAGCAATGGAAGGTCACTTAGGTTCAACTCAAAGGAAGGGATGAAAGATTGTAAAAGGGGAATTTTTCTAAACTTTGAAACTCTCATTTCATGAGCATGGCATGAGCATAACATTTTAAAATTCAATGATGTTTTACTATTTCTGCTAGTTTAGATCATTTACTCTTGTTTTAGAATTTTTTGTTAATTGAATAAGAAGAAAATTTGCTTAGGGATTAATGTAGCGAGAATTGCGAGGTTTGGTGTTCGCCGTTTGGAAGGACCCCTGATAGATTCTCAAAGGCATTTGGAAGGGTGATGATCTTTGTCTAGGCAATGAGCAAGGGAATAACAAATTTTGTAAAAGGAATGAAGAAAAAAAAGTTTTTCAAAGTGGGATTTTCGTTCGAAATTGGTTTTTAATGTGAAAACTTAGATTTTGTCAACACTGGGCCCAAAACACAAACATAAACATCGATGAAACCAAAAGAAGCCCTTGAGCCAAATCCTCACGTTTTTCTTTGAAACATCACAAAGATCAACTCGACCTATCTTGCTCTTAAGACGATTATTTCAAAAGGGTCGAGATCATCATTTCCATATTCCTAGGGGCAAATTTTTTCGATGGGGTGCATTCAGACTACTTTGGTGTCCGATAAGAGAATCCTTTTTTCAGATCATTCCAGTTGTCTAACAATGATACGTCTCTAACCCATTGTGATCAACTGAATCAGTCTTCACTTCAATTCAATGGAATACCAGATTACCCAGGTCTATTTCACAAGAAAGGTTATCTGAGTAAAAAGGAGGCAGGAGACATCGATCCAAAAATTCCCAAATAAAAAATGAATGAAAAATGTTGAAAAAAAAAAGAAAAGAAAGCACTTGGAATATTAGAGGAGTCCAATAAAGTGGTTTTCAAAAAAGAGTCATGGTTTTCAAAAAAAAAAAGGGTCATGGTTTTTTAAATTAAAAAAAAAGGTTTTTCAAAAGTGTTTTTCAAAAATGGTTTTCGAAATTCGTTTTCACGAGGAAACTTCAATGAAGATGTCCAATCTTAAAATGATAAATGGCTTTTTTTCATGTTCCCTTCACTTGTAGAAAATATCCATTGTTGTCCCCCCTTTGAGTCTAATTAATTTCTTTTCAATGAACCCTAATCAAGGATCACCCTCCACACTGGGGGGGCAAAAGTGAAGAAGGATCAACCTCGAAAGAAAGGGTTTGCACTCAATATTGAATGGGGCATCCCGATAGTAATTGAGTCCACTCCATCGAGAATTTTAAAAAAAAAATCAAAATCAATTAAAAATAATAAAATCAATTAAAAAAAGAAGAAATGAAAATTGAAAATTTAAGATGGAGCAAAGGACAATTGGTATGATAAGATCCTTCACATGACAAAAACTGATCCTTGATTCAAATACCCTCAAACACATTTTGAGCCTTTATATCCTTTCTTTGGCAACCATGAACCCTAGCCTACGTTACGTGCCTCATAAAAGTCCATCTTTGATCAAGTGAGGACATTTGAGAAGAGATTGTTCCTCAACAAAAATAGTCTGTTTTGCAGAATGTTTTGGTCAAAACTTTTGAAAAGAGTTTTTGAAAAGAGTTTTCGGGTTAACTAGGAGTTTCCAAGTGCAGTGAAAAAAAAATGAAAAAAATGAAAAATAAGAAGAAAAGAAAAGAATAAAGCTCTAGGGTGAAAACCCGAAAGGGCAGTCTAGAGCAATAATGGGAATCCTCAAAATCTCTTGTAGCTTACAATGAGAGGCACTAAAAAAATGAGACCCCTATCAGATGAATGAGTTGTTTAACTCATGGGTAATCGAAAGGGGAAATCACCAAACAGTTCAGAAGGAGCCAATTCATTGAAGTCTTACCCTTGATAATATTTTCTGCCCACTTTTTGAACTATATGCCCGAATGGCCAGTGTTGACTCAAACTGTTTTGAATGAATGTTGATTTGATTGTGCTTGAAAATGACTTTCAGGAAAAGAAATTTTTGCTAGGATAGTTGCATTCCATTTGTGAGCCAAGGGTGAAATATGCCGATTGCTTCCAAAATTGTCAAAGTTCCTTGATTAAGGGGCATTCTGAATGGTGTTCACCAAATCTCTCTTGAAATAATTGAAATTTTCATAAGTTAATAATTCTGAAGATTGGGACAATATATGTTGCATGCATAGCATTTTCATGGAGAGAATGAGATAATGTTTATTTCAAAATGATGGTTTCTTGTGAAGTTATTTTGAACAGTGACAGATTTCAAAAAGGGATCAACCATGCGATTAACAGGTCAAGACTTCCAGTTGAAGCAGATTCTCTCCAAGTCAAGTTCAAAGTCTAGAAGTGGATAAAAGGGCATTTGATCAAAAAGGGAAGTTAATTGAACATCATCTTTCTTTAAAGCGATTCATCATACATTCTCTGCATTCATGAACACTCATGCATACATGCATGCATTGGGGGGGCAATGCATCATCATGCATTATAAACAGAAACGTGTAAGGAAAGAAGACAACCAGAGCTTGGAAAGCAAGGACAAAATCACAATTTTGAATGGAGTTCAAGCAATTAAAGTTGATCTTCAGTCAGGCTGCAAAGAATCAGGATTACATTTGGGGCAAACACTGAAAGCATCAAAGTGGAAAATAAGGCAAATCCAAAGAAAAAAATCAAGAAAAACAGAAATAAAGTCTCAATCACAACATCAGACTCGAGTTATTATTCAAGTTATCAAAAGTTGACCGGAAATTGGTCCTCTTTCATCATCATCAAGAAATTTTCAATCACAACTTCAGATTCAAATTCATTTTCCAAAGGTATCTTCTTCTCAAATCACTTCCATGTGATTCATGTTTAATTTTCAAGAATGTGACTTTTCCATAAGTCAACCTTGTTTCCATACGAGTCAATTCAAGTTTTTATCATATTTAAGTTTAAAATCCTTGATCGAAGGTGTCAATTCAGAGTTTGCATTGGTAAGTCCTCCAGGCACAAATTCAGAAACCTCCGGGTGTTAATTCTGATAAGTCCTCCGGGCACAAATTCAGAAACCTCCGGGTATTAATTCTGATAAGTCTTCCGGGCAATTGGTAAAACCTCCGCGTACCATTTCATTCCATCAAGTTTTTATCATATTTAAGTTTAAAATCCTTGATCGAAGGTGTCAGTTCAGAGTTTGCATTGGTAAGTCCTCCGGGTACAAATTCAGAAACCTCCGGGTATTAATTCTGATAAGTCCTCCGGGCAATGGTAAAACCTCCGGGTA
>AWWV01012638.1:0-30912 GCA_001974805.1 Corchorus capsularis
AGATTACGGTGACCATTTCTGGAGATTTTGAAGGTGATTGGCGTTCATTGGCAGCTCCGACGCGACGGGAGCGATCTCCGATGGCAGTGGCGCTGACGGCTGGGATTCAAGGAAGAAGAAGATACCTGAAGTGAGAGGAAGAAAAGAGGCTTTATAGTTTCGTACGGATTAAGTCTAAACGACGTCGTATTGTAAGTCCTCCTTTCAATTCTTTCAGTTTAGTCCGTATTGCTTCAGTTTTGGTTTTAATTTGATGCTATTTGGGACCTCTCCTGTCGCTTTAATCAATTTAAGATTCACATTCTTTTCATTTATAATAAATGGGTTAGATTTATGCATGCTTTAACTTTAAATGATGAGTATTTATAAAGACCTAGACTTTAAGTTTCCAATTTGTTAATTTTCTTGTTAAAGTTGTTGTCTTTGGATATTAATTTGTTTATGATATGGGTTAAGCCTTAGAGAATAAGAAAAAATGAAAAAAACGATGATTGGGATTGAATCTTGTTATGGTCTTAAGCTAAAAATTAAGTCTTTTACTAAAAGTTTTGTTTTTTGAAGTGGAACCTAATTTGAATTGACCTTTGATCTTTCCTTGAGTTACTTTTAATTAGAAAAAATGAGACTTTGATTTAAAGTTCGAATTTTTAAATTAAAATTAGCTTGGAAATGGTGTGTTGAATCAATCTTAGCTAATTTTAATTTGGAAAAAACAACACTTTGAATTAAAAGTCTAATTTTTTAAATTAAAATCAACTTGAAAAAGATTGATGGATCTTTTTGAATTAATTCAAGTTTAAAAATTAAAACTTTGACTGAAAGACTTGATTTTTAGTTTGATCTAATTAGGATTTCTGTTTTAGTTCACACTTGTCCTTTAATTTGGTTATCTGTTCGTTTAAAACGCTATTTCCTCTCTGTAGTCCTTCAGATCCTTTTACTTAGTTCATTTAAGTGCCAAAGGAGTTTGATTTAGACCCTTTTTTATATTATTTAGGTTTTTTTTTGTTTTGTTTCCCTGAACTTTGCTAATCTTTTACTTGATGTGCAGAAATGTCCCCAGTCCGACCAAATTGGCCCTTAGGCTTTCGTTTCCTTTAAGTTAATTGTCATTTAAATTAGTGGCTTAATTAAGCCATTGGACTTGTAATAAGTTAGTAGTTTAGTGTAGAGGTAGAGTAGAGCTTAATTACATGAATATCATGTTTATTTGTCATTAATCATAACTGTTTGCATTTCATGTCACCATTATAAATTTCGATTAATAAAGATGCGTTTTTAAGTACGACGGGCAAATCTTGGGTAAAGGTGCAGGAGCATAACCTCTCGAGGTTTCGCTCCGAGATTGATTGGTTTTCACGAATATCCCTGGAGGATCGGGTTGGATTCATGAAGGTCAATTCAAGTAAAGTCTTTTTTATTAATCAACTAATAAAACCGGACATTGCATCCATCATTTCATACATGCATTAGTTAATATTTAAGTCAAGATTTGAAAAAAAAAAAAAGAAAAAAAAGAGAAGAAGAAAAAAGAAGAAGAAAAGAAAAATCTAGAAAAATGAAAAAAAAGGAAAAAATTAGAAAATTAAAAGATGTAATAAAAAGTGTTTTCTCAAAAAATATTTTTTTTTCATGTCCTCTTATTAAGTTTTCAAAAATTAAAAAAAATGGTAATTCAAGAGTTTTCAAGGTAAGCATTTTCAAAATTGATGAAAAAGAAACCCTTAAAATTAAAGGTTCGATTCTGGATTAAGATTAGTTTGGAAATCGATCAGTAAATCCTTTTGGATTATCTTAATTTGAAAAATCAAGTCTTTGGTTTAAATATTTGATTATTAGATTAAAATTATTCAGAAGTAGATAATCGAATCTTTTTGAGCTAATCTTAATTCGAAAATTAAAACTTTAATTTAAAGGTGAGTTTTCTAATAATAAGATATTTTGGCAAGTTAGTAAAATCAACTAGTTTTTTCCTTGAAAAATTAAAAATGGAAAAAAAAAAGAAAGAGTTTTGACATTGCATTTTCAAAATCTCTTCCAGGTGCGGGAGACTCAACAAGGGAACAAACAGTGAAAAAGAGTTAAAAGGAGAATTAATCGACGGTCGTTCGATTGTATTCTTCAAAATTCTCGACATTTAAACTTGTTTTGAAAAATGATTTTCTTTTTCTTTTATAACACTTTCTATTAATAATCAAGATTAGGGTAAAAGCAACCGTTTTTATTTAGACCTACTAGATCTTAGTTTAGATTAGAGGTGTCGTCATTTGACGGGCATTTAGGGGTGCTGATCCTTCCCCAAATGTAACAGACTCCCGAACCTAGATTTAGGTTGGAAGACCGGACTTTAAGTTTAGTAGGTCCAATGTTGAGCTTTGGATTTAACTAGGCTTAGGAGGTTATTAGGTGGCTAATCACACCTTAGAAAAAAAAAGATTAGTGGCGACTCCTCTTTTTCCAAAGTCGTTTCAATAGGGTTCCCCGGACCCGAACGTTTCGACAGAAGGAACTATGCTTTTTAATTGATTGTATTCTAAACTATTTTCTAGTTTTTATTAATTTTAAATAATTGCTCTTTCATTTACTTTATTTAATTGCTTTTCATTAGTTATTTTAAATCCCTAATTTCTTTTGTTTTTGATTTCTCTTAAGTGTTTTCCAAGTGTTTTGTTTCAATTATCGTTTCACCCTTTTATGTGGGATTCGACCCTTACTTGCCCTAGCTATTTAGTTAGATTTTGTGGGGATTTATCTTGTGTTTTGTTGCCCTAGCTATTCAAACAGCATTTTTCAAATACAGTCGTTTTAATGGTAAGTTTTAAAGAAAATCATCTCATGAGGAACCCAAAAAAAGACAAATAATAAACGGGAAAGTTCCCAACATTCCTATTTCAAAATCCAAACCCTATTTTTGCTTGTTTATTTGCTTAATTTCAAAAATTTATAAAATTTTTTAAGGGCATGAAAACATTTAGGAATAAAGACAACCAATAATAGAAACCCACAGTCAATTCTAAACCAGTCAGTGCCGTCTTTTGACGGCCGTCGTTGGGGTGCTAATCCTTCCCCATGTGTACCCGACTCCTGGACCTTTAAGACTCTGGTGGCTAATCACACCTAGGTTAAAAAAAGATTAGTGGCGACTCCGTAGTTTTTCCTTTAAAGACGTTCAGCGGTAGGGTTCGGACTCACCGGACCCGCACGTTGCGACAGCTTGGCGACTCCACTGGGGATGGTTAGAGAGTCGAATTGAATGCTGGTTTAGATTTAACTAGGGTTTGCATGATTGGTTGTTTAATTGTTGTTTATTCCTCATTCATGTTTTCATGCTTTGTTTATATTTTGTATATTCTGTCTAATCCATGTTTGCTCTGTCTTCTTTGGGGGGCAGTGATGCGCCAAGGGCTTATCATGGCATAGAAAAGCACAATGGAGCCTATGGAGATCATGGCATGGATAAACTTGGAGATGGCTCGGATATTCTAGAAGCTTCTATGGTTGATCTCGGTTTCAAAGGAAGCATGGAGGAGCATGGAAGGGATGCCATCGCACAAGACTCATCATGGTGTAGACACCCGTTTTCGTCCTATATCCTTCAATCAATTTCTTAATTAGCTATTAGGGTCACATAGGGGCATTTTGGTCATTTTCACGTTCAGGGGCATTTTGGTCATTTTTGCATTTAGGGGTATTATGGTCATTTTAAGTTCACTTTTAATTTAGATTAGCTAATTCATCTAGATTGCATTTGAAAACCCAAAAAATCTTAATATGCACCTTTGGCATTCTTACTTATTTCGTGTTTTAACTTCATTTAGTAATTTAATTAGCATTGTTGCATTTTAATCATGTGGCTTAAGTTCAATTTAGTGTTTTGAATTATTAATTATCTATTTAGCAATCACTTAGACATTGCACAAGATGGATTTGCATTTTTCTGCGCGCATTGCACAAGTTGGATTTGCATTTTTCTGCGATTTTGCATTACATGGCATGTTAGTGAAATAGTGATAAACAAGAATAAACACCAGAAAGAATTAGAAGTTGGGGGATAAAAAGGAAAAGCAAACAATTTTGTTAATCCATTTGCATTCTGTTTACATATCCTAGCATTACTTACATGTGTTTGTTTACATTGCATAAAATTACTAAAGGGGTAGTTTACGTTTGCATTGGCAAATTACAGGTTTCAAATTCGGAAAATTACAAACATCTAGGTTCTCCTAGAGCTTCTTCTCAACTGCCTTGGTTTTTTTTTTAGTCTTTGAAAATTGCTTCTCCTCTGGCTATGTTTGAGCACCGTTAGGTCTTTCCTGCCTCTTTGATCATATCCGCTAAGTTGTCCCTAAACACCAAGTCCCATAAGGTTCTTGTGAAATTGAGCTGGCCAACCATATACATTAGCATACAGTAGATGTAGGCATTTCATGAAGTGTCATTTTTTTTACATATTTCATCATATCATTCTTAACAATTGCATCACATTTCAATTCAAACATACAACAACATCTAGTTCATAGCAAATCAGTTCCTGAAATCCTCATGAGCATGCTTCTGCATATGGCATTTTCAACATACATTCATCTGCATTTTCAATTACCTCATACAGGTCATCAAGCATCCATTCCAGTTTACTAATCCATGAATCATTGCATTTAACAGTTCATTTCATGGCATTTTAGAAAATTTATTTCAACATTCAATCATCCCATTCACATTGCACATTTTCTCATTTCGGCATACATTATCAAAGTGCATTCACTCAGTCTTGGCAGCATACATGCTTAACATTTAACATAGGAGTTCAAAGCAATTTAGCATGGCATCAACAACAAGCAGTGCAGAAACAAGGCATCGCATGCATGAAAACAGAGCAAGGTCAAGAACAGAGCAGTTTTTTTTTACAAGGAGGAGCAAGTGGTGAAATCATAAAGTCAAGAACAGGTGGATAAAGACAGTCATCAAATCATAGTTGAATGCAGTGACTCAACATACATTGCAAATCAAGAGGTGAGCAGATGACAAGGAGAAAGGGCAAGACAAGTGTCAAATAGTATGCCAAAGCTAGGACAATTCATTAGCTAAAGCAGTCAACACAGTGGCACACAAAGTTTCGCATCCATTGCAGCATACACATACCATCCCATGGCGTCTCATTTCGCTTCATAAAGCACACAAGCAGAAACTCAATAACACATAGGCGGCATTGACAAGAGCAAGCATTCAACAATCCGCAAAGGCAGAAATAGCAAATAATAAAGACAAGAGTCAAGGTAGTGAGTCAGTAGATACTTCATAAATTCAGGACAGTTGCATACAAGGGATTCCCAACCTATCGCATTAAGCCCAATTTTGCAGCCAATTACAGAGTCAAAAGTAAAATCTACCTGTTGTTGATTTCTAATTGGCTCTCCAAGGCTGAGATGCCAGCTCAGCTACCTGTACAGAGAAAACTCACTCACACGTGAGAAGCAAATGGAGGAAGCAGAAATGGACAAAAAAAAGGTGCAAACCGCGTCGTCCCTTAACATGATGCATTGCCACCTGCATAAGTCGGTTAAGAACAAAAATTTGCCACCTGGAGAAAAAACAAAAAAAAAGGGGGTTAGAAGAGGAAACAATGAGAATAAGGAAAGGTCCTCCTCATTTCAGGAGGAGCATAAAAAGGGAAGGGTTTTAGAATATTTGGGGAGGAGAAAAAGAGGAGAAAAGGGGGAGGAAAGGTTTTTTTGAGTGCTAGGGTTTTGGGGAGGAGGCGGAGAGCTAGGTTAGGGTTTTAGAGAGGGGATAGTTTTAGAGAAGATAGTAAGGAGAAAGGGAGGTAGTAGGCTTTTAAAGAAAAAAAGGAAAACAGAGGGTGAAGAAAGGGACTTGGAGAGGAAAGAAGCGATGGTTTCAGAGACTTAGGTTTTATTCGGAGGGTTCATTTGTGAAGTTAGATTAAGTTTTCAAAGAAGAGGGTGTAAGGGTTTAGTTTAAGTCGGAATAGGTGATTTCCCGGCAGCTCCGCCGCCGGGATTCGGAGGATTGAGTTTCAATTTAGGGTTTTTGGGGTTACACATTTTGGATTTTAGGTTCGTTCGGTGAAGAGGTAGAGAGTAAAGAGATGAACAACATACCTGAGTTTCGTGGTCATCCGCCGTTAGGTTGAGGAGATCGGGGCTTGGCATTTTCGGCACTGTTGGGGTTCATTTGAATGGGTTTTGGGCGGATTTTGATGAGATTGGGAGCGGATCCGCCTTCAGGTCGCGGAGAAGGCCATTTCTGGAGTTTCGGGACTTCACCGGAGCACCAATCGGAATCTGGCGCGGCGGCGCGACCATAGAGCCATTTTCGGTGGTGGAGACTTAGGCGGCTAGGGTTTTGGGGTTTGAAGGAAGAGTAGAAAGGTGGCATTTTATACTATCCGTACTGATATAACCCGACCCGGTATGGAGACCCAAGAACTAGCCCAGACCTGATTCACCCTTAGCCCGCCAGGCCCATTTGCAGTTTGGTAAATTCTGACTTGGGCTTTTTAATTCTTTTATGTGTTTGGCCTTTGCTAGTTTAGTTTTTATATAAGTTTGATTCAAGGTCTAGTTTCATAAGTTGTAGGAATTTAGTTTAACTCTTAATAACTTGGTAAAATCGAATTTATGTTTTAGAATATTAAGTTTTAATTTAAGGATATAATCAATTCAACCTCATTAGAAATATTGACTAGTTTATTAGTCTTCATAATTAATTAGAAATAAGTTAGGTTTAGTCACTTAAATTTCATTTGCATTTGCATTCATATTTACTTTCACTAATTGTTGCAAAAAATGTAAATTGTCACGTGGTTTTAAATTAAATGGATCCCATGATGGGAAAGGCAGGCGGCTCATTCATGCGTGTCTGAGTTTGCTCGCCTTCTCCCGGAGGCTTGGAAATTTTCGGAGGTCGTTTACCATTTATTGGGAGGCGGCTGAAGATGTTCCTCGTATAATTAATGGGTAATTAACCACAAATTGGAACTTCATGCATCATATCTATTTAAGAGTCTAGTGTATTAGTAAATTAAGAACTAAAGACGAAAGGTCTACAAAAGGGAAAGAAAAAGGGTGTCACTGCAGAAAATACAAGGGTATCAGTAATACAACTTGATAAGTAAGTTGGTAAATTAATAAACATAAAGAGTAAAAGATGATTAGTAAGAGTAAAAGGTAATCAGTAAGAGTAAGAGGTAATCAGTAAGAAGATAATCCGTAACAGCAAAAAGTAATCAGTAAAAGTAAAAGGTAATCAGCTAGTGGGTAATCAATAAAAATAACAAGTAATCAGCTAGTGGGTAATAAATAAGAGTAAAAGGTAATCAGTAAGAGCAAAAGGGTAATTAGCAAAAATAATCAGTAAGAGTGAAAGGTGATCAGTAAGAGTAAAGGATAATCAGTAAAGTAAAAGATAATCAGTAAAATAGTAATCCGTAAAAATAATAATAATAATAATAATAATAACAATCAGTAAAAGGTAAAATGGTAATTAGTAAAGAGCAATATGGTAATCAGTAAAGAGTAATAGTAATCAGTAAGAAGTAATGGTAATCAGTAAAAAAGTAAAAAGGTAGTCAGTAATGGGTACAATGGTAATTAGTAAAGAGTAAAGTGATAATCAGTAAAGAGTAATAGGAATCAGTAAGAGTAAAGTAGTAATTAATAAAAAAGTAAAGAAATAATCAGTAAAGAGTAAAATGATAGTCAGTAATTAAATTCAAAGAGTAAAATGGTAGTCAGTAAAAGAGAGGAAGAAGAAGAGTAAAAAGTGGTAATCAGTAAAAAAAGAGTAAGAAAAGAGTAATCAGTAAAGAGAGTAAGAAATGAATAAGAAATGGTAATTAAGTAAAAAGAGTAAAAAGTGGTATTCAGTAAAAACAGTACAGAGAGTAAAAAAATGGTAATTAGTAATCAAGAAATAAAAGGGTAATCGATAGTAAGATAATAGGTTAATTTAATCAAAGGTCAATAGAACTCTTTTAATATGGCATGAAAAACTTAAAAATAGAGACAACTAATAATAGAAACCCACAATTAAGTCTAAACTAGTCAGTGCCGTCTTTTGACGGGCGCCGTGGGGGTGCTAATCCTTCCCCACGCGTACCCGACTCCCGAACCTTTAAGACTCTGGTTAATAGACCATGTTAGGTTTAGTATTACCTTTTCCAAGCTTATGTTAATATTAGGCCTAACAATTTGGTAGGTGGCTAATCACACTTAGGTTAAAAAAGATTAGTGGCGACTCCCATAGGATTTCAGTAGTAGTTTCCCTGTTTAAGTCGTTCAGCGGTAGGGTTCGGACCCCGGACCCGGACGTTGCGACACATGGCATGGTGGAATCGCATGTGGCCGGCCAAGGCATGGGCCAATCGCACAAGGCCGGGCACAATCCAGGCAAGACCGGCCATTTGATCCTTTAGCCATTCCATCCGAGCCAATGACAAGGGCACGGGCTAAAAGGTTCAAGGATGCTTTATTGGGCTTGATAAGAACTCATCTTGAAGGTTTGAAGTCCATTGAAGATTAATTGGAGAGCATTGAAGACATCAAGCCATGGAATATTCCCAACGATTCCAAGACATGTACCTTGCTTGAAATCGTTGAGCATTAGGGTTCTCATTGTGTAATTTGTCCAATTGGGCCTTTATTCTATCTTAGTTTAGTTAACTATTAGTTTGGACCTTGATTAGAGTTGGGCCTTGTTTAATTAAAGTCCAATCCTCATCTATTTTCCTATTGGTTGTATTTTAGGATAGTTTCTAGATTCATCTATGTATGCCGCCCTTATAGGATTAGGAGCTGGGTATGTTATGCGCCAACCCTTCCCCTATATAAGGGCTCTTTCATCTCTTGAAAACATAAGTTGAGTTGATTAATAAAGTTGAGGATTATTTTCCCAAATTGATTACCTTAGCTTCATTGTTCTAGTTTGAGCAAACTTAGGGTTCTTCAATCTTGTAGAGTCCTAGCAAACAATTAGGTTGTGATTGCTTAATTGTTTGTGAATCTTGTGATCTTAGGTGTTCAATTGCAGGTTGAATTGAGGGTCTAAGGCCGACGAACGAAGGAGGATTTACTTAGTGAAGATTGTCGAGATACAAGTCTAGAAGATTTGGTGATTCAAGTTGATCTTTGGCGGGTCTCAAAGGTGGATTTGAACCGATTTGGAACTAGATTTGTATCAGGTAGTTTAGTAATTTGGGTAGAATTTTGGTAAATGTTTGTATGTTCCTTCACACGTGCACTAATGAACTTGCATTTGCATTGCATGAGCTTACACCGGAGCTCTTACCCATTTAGAAGGAAACAAAGTAGCTAGCCCTCGTGTGACGATAGTCACCGTGCGGGTTTTTAGTGAAACACTTCCACTCAGACTGAACCCTCTCCAGTGAGCCTATAATGGATGAGGATCGGGGCCTTGCTAGCCTAGAGTGGGCGTCAGTGAGGACAGTTTGGGAACCGTTAGATCTCGTGTAAAGCCTCACCCAACAGGTAGTTGCCTTGAGAGGTATCCAGCCTAAGTAGAGCCAGTCCCGTGAGGATAAACCTTAGTACACAAAAGGAACATTTCTAAAATTTGCTATCTCGTTTTTGCAAAATTAGATCGTAGAGTGGGTGATGGCATTACTCACATTAGGAGACTACCTGCCCCCGGGCTATTTTCGCCCAATTTTTGGTCTTTAGATAATGCTATAATAAGTGGGGCCCATTTTCATTTACTGTATTACAAATCTCAGAGTTATTCCTTTCTTTTACGTTACTAACTCCTCTCTTTTGACTTGTTTCTCTTTCTCTTCTTTTTCTCTCTATCCGCATGTCTTTTTGCCATCTTAGCATTCATGTAGGGATCCTTACAGATTGCATTTTACATTTCATCATTTGTTACACAAAAGAAGAATTTCAATTAGGTACAATTTTGTGGTAATTGAAACTCGGATGTGGGAAGGGACGGCTTCTGAAATCTTGGTGAAGGATTCCATAAGATTTTCTAAGTCGTCTTTTCTTGGGTCTTTCATTAGCAAGTCATACATGACATTCATCATGCATCATGCAATCATCACATAAATTATGCATGCCAACAGATGAAGTACTCTAAAGGGGCACTAGTTTGGGGCAATTATAGTCTGGATGTGGGATATGAAATTCATAAAACTTCCGTGGAAGATTCTGGGTTGTTTTGTGTGTTCCATGTCCTATCGCAAAACCATTTTGCATTTCATATTAAAATAAGTTGCTAATAAACCATTCTAATCAGAAGGTATCAAGATAGCACCACCAAGGAAAGAATATCAGCAGATTCGGCAGTATAACACCAGATCTAATACCAAGAAAATGGAAGATCAGGCACGGGAAATTCAGCAGTTAAGGGAAGAAATGGTGCGTCGGGATGAAGAAGCAAGGCGTAGGGAGGAAGCAACAAACGCTAAGAATGAGCGTATGATGGAAAATAATGGCTGCAATGACTAACACAATACCAGGGAGTTGAAGCACAACAAATGGTCAAAGACAGACTACTGAAACAGAGAATATACCATCTATAGGGTGATCGGTCGTCAGCAATCATAAAAGTAATCCCCACAAAAACTAACTAAACTAATTAGGGCAAGTAGGGGTCGAATCCCACAGAGAAGGGTTATAATTATCAAAGGAAAGAAAGATCTTTTCCAAAAATCAATTAGAAAATAGGGGATTAATTATATCAATTATAAAGAAAACAATTAAACTAAAAACAAAACAAAGCAAATCTAGATCTAAAGCAAATTAATAAAGCAAACAATAATTATAAAGCATACTTCTTCTCCGATGGTATGATTCAATCAGATTAACTATGGATCATTGATTTTAAAGGTGAATTAAGCATCTTATTCTTGACTGACAACTGGTATAAGTTTCCCAACATGTATATTAGATAAGAGGCCGGTCAAAGCTGCAGTTATCCGTTTTATTCCTTCAGCAATCGATTACTTTTTCAGGGCTTAAAGATTACTTAAGAACAAAGCATTAAGAATAATTAATTTTACACACATGCCTACAAAGTAGAACCATACGAAGAACAATTTCTCGGCCTCCGATAGACAAACGCCCATCAGGCAGCGATCAAACAAACCTGATTTGCTACCATAAATCAAACTCGGGGTTCAATCCTTATTTGACTAGCAATAGATCTATCCACCCACATCGTTAGTGGCCACTTAAGTCAGCAAGATTCAAGATCATAAAATAAAACAGGGTTTTGACTACTATCATCAAGAACTTGACACAAAATTATAAGTATAGAAATCTCACCATAATCAATTGATTGAATTCACCAAAGGATTAGAAGTATTAAGGGTTTAGCTACTCATGGACTTGGAAAAATCCATGAGAGGCATAAGAATACTTACAGGACTAGGGAGGAACGATTTCTCCTCCTTGAAATCCTAGGGTTGTCGCACTCCTCTATGGTTAGAGAGGGTGTCGACTTCCCCCTTCTAAAACTAGAGAAAAACCTAAACTAAAGAAAGGTAGAAAAAGAGAATAAAACTATATCTATGCAAAAGTATATCTAGTGTGTGATTTGTGATATAGGAGGTGGCTATTTATAGTAGAGAAATAGGGGTATGACGGTTTAGCCTTGACTTGGACTCCAAGTTGGATTAGATGTCTTCCTAGAGTAGAATCCAAGTCAGAATAGGATTCTGGAATTTTCTGGATTTCTGCAGAAACTTCAACGGAAGATTTGGGCTTGAACATGGAAGAACTGGGCTTTGGACTTCAAAGGAAAGTTGTAGAGCTCGGAATTAGCTTTCCAACGGCTACTCATGTGCTTAAAACGGACATCTGAGCAAAAAGTTATGACCTTTCTACCGAGACTGCGTCATTTCCTACTCCAAATAGGACTAGTTACGGGAAATTACGGGATTTGGATATTGCTTTGGATATCAAGCCTATAAATTGGGATTTTAACTCCAATTATAAGTTTATATGGGCTAAGTATAATCGCATATAAATTATCTAAAAATCCTTAACTTCCGGGCTTCTTCTGGGCTTGGCTTCAATCCTTTGCAAATATACTCCAAATCTTCAATTTTTACTTCTTGAATTAATTCTTCAATTGTCTTCAAATCTTCAAAATATCTTCAAGAAATCTTCAAAACACGAACTTCGCAACTTCAAATCCATAGTTGAGTAAAAAGTCACTAAAATAGCTCCAAAAAGAGTGAAAAACAATAAGTTTTCACTTTTCTTGTCTTCAAGACCTTAAAACACAAATACTAGCAAAATAGGGTAAAAACACTTATAAAAGTGGCAAAAAGTATATAAAAATAGCTATAAAAACATGCATAATTTTAGCTCGATCACAGGGGTAATTGGAAGCACAGTTCAAGTCAATTTACCAAACTCTTCAACAAGCCAGATCAACTTGCCTATCCCTCTAGGCCGATATGTGCACCCCAATATGTTACTAGCAACTTTTGAGCCGTCCCCGCCTACGGTCCTTCCGCCCTCTCAAGGGGCAAACACGGTGCATGTGAGTGGATTTGAAGGAGTCCCTGTAGTTTCTATAGGGGTGAAAGCTGAAGATGACCCTAGGAAGATGATTGAAGAATCCACTCAGCAACTATGGAATCGAATAGAAGAAAAGCTCAAAGGATTAATGGGCAACCAGACATATTTCAAGGGAGTGGACAAAGTGTCCCTAGTTACGGATTTAGTGTTGCCACATAAGTTCAAAGTTCCGGATTTTGAAAAGTTTGATGGTACAAGATCCCTAGAAGACCATGTTAACACATATGTGCGCCAAATGCAGCCTAACAGTTCAGATGATATGCTCATCCATTACTTTCAGAGGAGTCTTACGGGTTCATCTTTTAATTGGTACAACAGATTGGATTATAGCCAGATCAAGACATGGCATGACATGGCTAATGCTTTTATAGCACAATACAAGTATATTGATGAGTTGGCTCCTTCCCGTGAAACACTGTTGACATGAAGAGGAAGCCGGGTGAAACTATTAAGGAGTATGGCCAACGATTCAAAGACATGGCCTTAGAAGTGGACCCACACATGAAAGATTCAGAAATAGGCTCCAAATTGCTACAGAAACTGCCGAAGGAGTATTATCGAGAACTTTACGAAGCAGCAACTAACTCCTTTACCAGGTTGATTGTGGCGGGAGAGGCCTATGAAGTAGGAATTAGAAATGGAGTTTTTGGAGATGCTGAAAAGAAGGTTCCTACAAACCAGAAGAAAAAGAAGGGGAGGTTAACGAAGTTGAGCAAAGCAATTTCAGGCCAAGAAACAAGGGGCAACAGTACTACCCACGACCACCTCAGAATTATGCTTACCTTTATCAGTATCAGCCTATGGATACTACACACCTCCTCAATAAGACCCAAATCTTTACCAATACATGGGCAATGTGAATGCAGTAGGTGGAGCTCCATTCCAGCCGAGACCTTCTTATGCAGTATGTGGAGCTCCATTCCAGCCGAGACCTTCTTATTCTAACCCCACTAAGCCCCTACAGCCAGCCATTTCATTAGGAGCTAATAACTCGGCTAAAATACCCATAGACCCAATTCCCTACACTTACACGGAGTTGTTGCCTCAGTTACTGCAACAAAAATTATTGGAGAAGATTCCATTTGCTTAGTCTCTGCCGCTGGATCGTCATCCTAAATGGTACAAAGCCGATGCACATTGTGATTACCATTCCGGAACTGAAGGACATACAACAGAAGACTACATGAGATTGAAATATGCTGTACAAGAATTAGTGAGGTTAGGAAAGCTAAGCTTTGGTAATGTTGCCCAGGTTAATCCTCTACCGGATCATGGAAAAGTCCAAGCAAATATGGTAGAAACTGGAGAGATCATCAAACAGAAGGTTTCTGAGATAACCACTCCTCTTAGCATAGTTTTTAAGGCTCTAGTGAAAGCGGGAATGATTGAAATAGGGGAGTTTAGAGATGGAGATCTGGAGAAAGTATGGCCATATCATGGTACAGTTCATCAGGTCTGTGAATGCCAGAGTTCAAAGGAAAAGTGCAGAGGTTAATAGATGAGCGGCAAATTGAGTTCTATGTGGAAAAACCAGCCAAGTGAGTGAGTATGATAGTCAAGGAAATGTCTCAATCTTTGGTTTCAATCTCATCAATGAAGAAACAAGCCATCCAGGGGTTATCTACTGAAGCACCAACACCAGTGCAACAAAGGTCAGTGGCATCCGTGGTTGTGTCCTCCTCACAATCGCTCTCTCGTACGGATGACCACCAAGTATCCAAGAAACATGAACATAGTTTTTCCACACTATCTGGGGAGGGTAGTTCAACCGTTGTGACGGGTGTCGGTCAGATGACAGAAGTTGGGAAAGTGGATCTGCAAGGAAAGGATGGAGTTGTGAGAAAAGTGAAGGAGGAATCACAAGGATTGGTTACTAGTGCTACGATTGAGAATGTACCAGAAGAAGATGAATGCATTGGATTAGCCGGTTGGTTCAAGAGCTGTGTCAGATAGTTGGGTGAAGTATGAATACAGTTCTACTTTAGTGCTATGGAGATGTAATAACTTTTATCCTGGCACTTATGCCTAAGAGTGTCGGTGAATAGTTCTATGTTGGGCTTTCTTTCACATGCATATTATCCTACATGTTTTCCTTTTATTATGAGTAATAAAATAAAGTGCATTTCAAAAGTTTAAATAAGTTCTCATTCCTCTCTTCATTCCTTTATTTTTTGTTATCCTTCTTCTAGTGTAAATATATATATTCTACTGTTTAGGCCGACTGAAAATGAATGCAAAGACACTCAAGACGAGCGGGGTTCAATGATGAAAAATGCTAATGAATCCGACCATGAAGACACTGAGGATCAGGCACTACCCTCAGACCTTTCGAGATTAAAACAGATCCATTCCATAAGTGATCCACAAAGCTGATAAACACTGGACACGAAGGAAGCCACGATACAGGTCATCCTAGCCAGGTGGCAAGATTTTCTTTCAAAAAACTAATTCTCATTCCAAAAAAAAAATGAATGAAGGCACTTGGAATAGTAGAGAGTCATGGTTTTCAAAAATGTTTTTTTTTCAAAAATGTTTTTTCAAAAATGTTTTTCAAAAGAGAGTCATGGTTTTCAAAAATGTTTTTTTTTTCAAAATGTTTTTTCAAAAAATGTTCTTCAAAAGAAAGTCATGGTTTTCAAAAAATGTTTTTTTTTAAATGTTTTTCAAAAATAATTTTCGAAACTCGTTTTCACGAGGAACCTCTTTAATGAAGGTATCCAATCTTGAAGTGATAAATGGCTTTCTTTCATATTCCCTTCACTTGTAGAAAAATATCCATCGTTG
Organism: Corchorus capsularis; assembly: GCA_001974805.1. Lineage (NCBI taxonomy): Eukaryota > Viridiplantae > Streptophyta > Magnoliopsida > Malvales > Malvaceae > Corchorus > Corchorus capsularis. Next base: position 15,348 of record AWWV01012638.1, read on the forward strand.
TCCCCCTTTGAGCCTAATTAATTATTCAATGAACCCTGATCAAGGATCACCCTCCACACTGGGGGCAAAGGTGAAGAAGGATCAGGCTCGAAAGAGAGAGTTTGCGCTCCATATTGAATGGGGCATCCCGATAGTAATTGAGTCCACTCCATCAAAAGTAAAAAAAAAAAGTCAAAAAAATGAAATGAATGAATCGAAAATGAATATTGAAAAATGAATGTATAAGATGGAGCAAAGGACAATTGGTATGATAAGATCCTTCACACGATAAAAGTGATCCTTGATTCAAACACCCTTCAATACATTTTGAGCCTTGATATCCTTTCTTTGGCAACCATGAACCCTAGCCTACGTTACGTGCCTAATAAAAGTCCATCTTTGATCGAGAGAGGATAGTCGAGAAGAGATTTTTCCTTAACAAAAATAGTCCTTTTTGCAAAATGTTTTGGTAAAAACTTTTGAAAGGAGTTCTCGAGTCAATTAAGAGTTTCAAGTGCAATGAAAATCACAAAAAAAGAAAGAAAGGAAGAAACGAAAAGAAAAGCAGCTCTAAGGTGAAAACCCGAAAAGGGAAATCTAGAGCAAGGATGGGAATTCTAGAAGCCATCCCAAAGCTTCGATAAGGAAACAAAATAAAGAAGGGATTGAAAAGAAGATCGTGGTAAATGGACAAAGTCAGCTTGCAAGACTGCAGAGAACAGTTCAAAGTGGAAAGGCACAAACCGTGGAGAACATACTTCAAGAACATCTCTTAAGGTCGAAAGGGTAAGGGTCTGGTCCAGACTGAGTCGGGAATAGCAATACCAAAACTTGGTTTGAGAATCCTTCGGCACATCATTAAATCGTCGTTAAAGTATTCATTGTCAGGAGGCGCTATCTTTCTTATAATGTAAGTATATATCCCAGATAAAATATAGATGTTTTCCAACAAGCGAATGCTCTTGAATGCTTGCATTTCATCACTAATCATAAAGGGTGAACATCCATGGAATTGTTCACTGAAACACCCGACATTTGAATTGGAGAAATAAGTGGTCACATAGGGGCAAAGGAACTAGAAACTGAAGCAAATGTTATTCAAGAAGAGATTGGGGCATAAGGCAAGACATGGCAAAGTGGGGGCAAGCTAAGAAACGAAAGAGGTTTACTAAAAGTAGTTAATTCGACCAGAAACGATGCAGAGAAACACCTGCTCAGTTAAGGGATTGGGGCAAAGTACACGGGGAACTGTGTAGGACCATGAATTTTGAAATAAAACAAAATTCAAAACATATCATGCATAGCATTTGGCATACATCTCATATTACCATACATTGGCATTGCATCACCATGCATTTTAACATCACATTAAAGCACGCTTTTTGAACAGGTGATTTCAAGGATCCACGAAATCAGGGTTCTCCATCAAAACAAATATCGAGATTTTCAAATTAATCACAGACGGGTCTCTTCTCAAGTTTCAATAGTTGACCATGGACTGTTCTATTTCTCAGTATCAATAGATTGACCATAGGTCATCTATCAACAATTTTCAAGTTGACTGGAAACAGGTCATCTTTCAGCAATTATCAAAATTGACTGGAAACAGGTCATCTTTCAACACTTATCAAGTGCGATTGGAAACATACCATCAGAGCTCATCTTCCAAATTATCGAAGTCGACTAGAAACAGGTCGTCTTTCAGCACTTATCAAGTTCGACTGGAAATAGGTTATCTTTCAGCAATTATCAAGATCGATTAGAAATAGGTTATCTTTCAGCAGTTTTCGGTTGCTCCCAAGGGGGCATTCCAACAACTTTTCAGTTTTCAGCAGCCCCAAGGGGGGATTCCAACAACTTTTCAGCATTCCAAAAACTCTTCAGTTTCAGTAGCCCCAAGGGGGGCATTCCAACAACTTTTCAGATTTCAACAGCCCCAAGAGGGGGCATTCCAACAACTTTTTAGCATTCCAACACCTTTTCAGTTTTCAGTTGCTCCCAAGATGGGCATTCCAACAACTTTTCAGTTTTTTTAACAGCTTTTCAGTTTTCAGTAGCTCCCAAGGGGGGGCATTATAACAATTTCCAGTTCAGCAGTTTTCAATTTCTTACAAGAGGGCATTCTAGTGATTTTCAGCAAAAAAACATCAGGACGAGTTCAAATAAAGTTGGCCTCGGATCGGTCTTTGAAAAAGAAAAATGAAAGATGGCATCAGGTTTTGGTAATAAAGCGGGTGTCTACTTCTTTGCGATCTCTCTAACTTTCCAAAAGTTTACTTTCCGATAATTAGAGAGCTCGCAAAGAGGGGCAGCTGTAGACACCCAAATTAGGATTCAAAATAAATTGTTTTCTTTAGATTAAGGTGAAAATTAGTGATGAGTTTGGGCTGAAATTTTCCTAATCAGGATTGGATCAAATTTATTAATCAAACTTTTGAGGCCCAAATTTAATCTTTCTCTCCTAAGTCCATTTTATTTGGATATGGTGGTTATTGGGCCTCATCCTTTAGTAATTGGGTCAATTCCTTTTATTGGGCTGTTTGGACCATTTTCAAGTCATTGAATTCACTTGGGCCCCTTCTCTTTGAATTGCTTTAGGCTATTCACAATGACAACAGATCCAAGTTGGTAAGGAAATAAAAGGAAAGTCAATTTTATTCATTTTCTCTACAAAATCATTTTCCTAAAGCTAAACCAAGACGCGTGAATCCCACGTTGCACTTGAGCTACCAAATTCTTCTTTTAATCCTACAGAATACAAAAAAACAAACGCAGATTAGTGCGCCATCCAAATGACAAAAGTTAGTGCTAAACAAAGCAAGAGTACTAACAGCGGTTTGATCACAAGCAAACAAAGGAAAAATAAGATTAATTTGAGACTAAACAAACTTGGGGACACAGTTTGCAACTCTGCAGAGTTTATCTCGAGAGGCAATATGCTGCAGGCAAGAGCACGAGGAACATAATATAGTTCAAGACAGCAGCTATAGGATTAAAAGTTTTTATCTTGGGCATAAATTCATCAATGACAGAACGCAAGAGAAGTGTAGGAACATTGGGGAGTAAATATTCAAGCACATAGCAGAAAATTAACTTGATGACAAGTACCAACACAAATTTTGAACCAATGAAAATTCAGCAACACACCATGCCACATTCATATAAGCCAAATCAGCTAGCAGAAGCGGCCTCAGCCGTGAGATCAGAGAAACAAATTTATCCCACCCTCTTGATCAGTTGAAAGGCCTAGTATAAATACTATCTTTCTTCCATCCTAAGAGGAGGCACAACATCCAAGAAAAAACCCTAGCAGAGTCTGTAGGAAGTTCATCTTCTCCTAACAACAAAAAATTCAGTGTCTAGTTTAGGTTTCCTTTTGAGTCGAAGAATTAAAAAAAAACAAAAAAAATTCTTTAATTTCTTTTAGTTAGCATTAACAGTAATCAAAAATCCAAAAAAAGGCTTCATCTTTTTCCTTCCTAGTTCATCAAAACACAAAACAGAAAACCCAAAAAGACTCATCTTTTTTTCTTTTTCCTTAGTTAGTTTTAGTAAGAAAGTTAATAGTAATAGAAGCAGCGAACCAAAAAAAGAAGAAAAGAAGAAATCTTTACCCTCTTTCTAAAGTTCCTTTGTCTCATTCCTCCCATTTTTCCTTTCCTAGTGTCATTTCCCTTTCCTTTCCCTGCAAACACAAAAAATAAATGGAAAATATGAAGTTAGTTTCGGGTTGAACGAGAATCGTTAGTTAGGAGGCTTAGTTTCGAAAACCCAACGGTGGATAGAGAGAAGAGAAGGTGAGGAAGCACATATCTGAAACCCGGCCAGATCCGATGGTCGGATTTTGAGATCGGGGCGCCGCAAGTTTGGTTCGGGTGGGGTTTATTTGACGCACTTCGAGGCAACGTACGAGAAAACCGAGCTCAGATCCGGAACGAGGAGGTCGAGTAGGGCGTTTCTGCAAATTTTGGTGACCATCCGACGTCGGTGGCAACTCCGACACGACGGTTTATGGCGGTGGTAACGGTGGGGGCAATTTCCGTTGGACTAACGGGTTGAGGTATATTTCTTTTAAAATAAAGAGTTTCTGAAAGTGGTAAAAACGTTAGCTTTTATAGACATATGATATTTGTGTGATATATTATGAATTTAAGTAAAATGTTCTTTAGTTATACAAGTTAGTCCCTAAATCCTGGTATTTATGCCTAATCTTGGATGTCAGTTCTATTTTCCATGCGGATTGGTCCTTGAGAAACTGGACTTTGACTCTTTAAGTTTCTGTTTTGGGCTCAACTTTTTAGTTTAATAGTTAGTATCCTTTTAGCTTTCAATAAAATGATTTGGTGATTGAAACTAAAATGGTTAGGCGGTAATTTGTAGTAACTTAGGAACCTAGTTATTTTGGAATTAGATATTCAAGTTATACATATGTTTACCTTAGTAATCCGGGAATAAACTTGGTTTAAGAAATTAGAAATGATTGGTAATTTATAAGTAAAGTAGCTCTAGGGTTAAATGTTGGAAATTTTAGAAAAAATTGTTAAGACTTTTTAAGTGTAAAAACGAGATAAATAAATAGTAAAGTTAATTTTGGAATATGGGAATTTGGACTAGGTTAGAATTGGGGTTGGGCCTTTAGTTGATTTTGGAGGGTTTCCTTTAACAATTTCTGTTGGGCCATTTTATATATATGTTTGGACTTTAGTTTTACTTTTGTTGGGTTTTAAATCCTTTTGCATAGATTTCTAGTTTTGCATTGGGCTTCTTAGTTATTAAACTTGGGCCTTGTTTGTTTGTTTAGTACTTGGGCTTGTTCCTTTCATTAGTATATATATGAGTCTTTAAATTAAATAAAATTTGAATTTAGAAATTAAGCAAGTTTCATGTGCATCCATATTTATCTTTAATATTTATGCTTCCTTGTTAGTTATGCCATGCTCATTTGAGAAAAGTAAATGGACTCCGGTGATGAAATAATCGGTTGAAATGTTGACAATGTTGGTCATTTTAATCCGAATTTCCTAGGTTTGAGGCATTTATTTGGGGGTCTTACCAATCAAGTGGAAGGTGCCCAAACGATGTCTCTCGTATAATCACCTGGTAAATCAATCAAAATTGAAATTTCATATATCATTTGCATTTACTATCATCATTTGGAATAATTAAAATGGATTCGTTAATGGAACGATTAATTGGGGCTTAGACAATCTTTGTCGGTCTTAACTTATCTTTCCCATGCTTGGAATATCCGGATGGGGGTCTTAGCCAGTATGAGTGGCGGGTGCCTAGATGGAGTTCCTCGTATAATCATTCGGAAAAAAATCTGCATTTAACTAGAAAACATGCATCAGGTGCATTCGTGCATTTAGGGTTAGACTTAGTAATTTTCAATTAATAGTTAAAGAAAATTAAAAAAAAAGGAAATTGAAAATGAAATAGAATAAAACCATTTTCTTCAAAATTAAAAAGAGTTTGTACTTGAGAATTGTTCTCTTTTAGTTTTCCAAGATAAAAAAATCAAAAAAGAAAAATTGAGTCTTTCAAAATTAAATAAAAAAAGAGTTTTCAAAAATCCAAAAGAATTCAAAATTTTAAAAATCAAAACAAGAATTTCATTCAAAGTTTTCAAAGCATTCAATTTAGCCCTTTTCAAAGTGGGAAACTTCCCATTAAGTTTTAAAAGGTTCAATTTAGGTCATTTCAAAGTGGGAAAGTTCCCATCAAGTTTTCAAAACATTCAAACAGCATTTTTCAAATAGAGTCGTTTTAATGGTAAGTTTTAAAGAATATCCTCTCATGAAGAACCCAAAAAAGAACAAATAATAAAAGGGAAAAGTTCCCAACATTCCTATTTCAAAATCCAAACCCTATTTTTGCTTGTTTATCTGTTTAATTTCAAAAATTAATAAAATTTCTTAAGGGCATGAAAACATTTAGGAATAAAGACAACCAATAATAGAAACCCATAGTCAATTCTAAACTAGTCAGTGCCGTCTTTTGACGGGCGTCATGGGGGTTGCTAATCTTTCCCCATGCGTACCCGACTCCCAAACCTTTAAGACTCTGGTTAGAAGACCGTTTATTAGGTTTAGTGTTACCTTCGCCAAGCTTAGGTTAACGTTAGACTTAATAACTTGATAGGTGGCTAATCACACCTAGGTGAAAAAAGATTAGTGGCGACTCCGTAGTTTTTCCTTTAAAGACGTTCAGCGGTAGGGTTCGGACTCCCCGGACCCGCACGTTGCGACAACTATATATATGCGGGTCGGCCGAAATAACAAACTATATATTTGTGGGTATTGCCAATTAGGTTAATCTAAACCATACTATTAATTCTATCCCTAAAGGAGACTAAAGAACTATGCCACTTGACTTTTCTTAGTTTCCTTTTTCTCAAATATATTTAAAAATATTCACCAGGAATTAATTTTTCATTTTTTATACAAACAATAAAAAATTTTAGTTAATGCTTGAATTAATGAATGGATTATTATACCATACACTGACGGTGTAAAAAGGAAGACTCCACAAGTGGGTCTATTTGCTTGACACGATGTAAACAGAGTTTCTTTGGGTAATACCCAGATCAGATTTGTACCCTCCTTTGGTCCTTCTCCCTTTTTATAGAGTTTATTTTAACTGAACAATGTTAGATGAGATGTCGTCATGTCGTGCTAGAAGATATAGAAATAGAATGTGAAGAAATGGGGAGGTAACTCCGAATTAAGATTAATTTCGGCTAGCCATTAATTTCCATAGTTTGAGAATCGATTTTGGTAAAAAAATGAAAAAAAATAAAGAAAAAGAATTGGATTTTTAGCCGGGAGTACTGTTGGATTGTGATATTACAACGTAAGAAAGGGGAAAATAAATATTGATCTATTTGTTAAACTTAACAGCAAAACTTGCCAAACCTTGACAAAGTTAGAAGAATATGTGAGGAGGGACAGGTGTCAAGTAAATAGAACCGCTTGTGAAGTCTTTCTTTTACACTATCAGTGTATGGTATAATAATCCTTAAAGAATTAAATACACACACACACAAAACATTATTTGAATACCCTCTAGAATTTACTAATAGCTCCCATCAAACTTTAATGTGGAAGAACATTTTCGCTCTGTTTTGTCTTTTGCCATATGGCTCATTACTTCAAAATCCTTCCAATTTTAACACTTAGGCTTGAAATGCATTGTCTTTATATGTAATTTTAACATTTGGATGTAATTAATGGTGTTCCTATCATTTTGCCTTAGTGCATTGTCTTTATATGTAATTTTAGCAGTAAGATGTAATTAATGGTGTTTCGACCAATTTTTCCTTAATTGTTAGTTTTGGCCTTAGGTTCCATGTCTAAATTTTAAAAAATTGTCTGTACGTAGCGTACGCACAGACTAATCCACTTGTATATATATAAAGTTGGGTTTAACACAATAAAACCAATATTTAATGATCATCAATTTTTGTTAAATATTAAAAAGTGATAATTATTTTATAAATATATTTTCTTATATTTCAATGTAATATTTAGAAGGTATATGAAGGGGTTTTCATTTAAAAGTTTTATTAGTAATTTATAGTAGATATATAAAGGGTTTTTCATTTAAGGGAATTCAAAAGATTATCTTATATTAAAATATATTTATATAAATTTATGATCATCAATTCATGTTTTTTTCATTTTCCTATATTTAGTGGTTACCTTTTGTTTGCATGACTATATATACGGATTGAAACAATATCATACCTACCATTTCTTATATATATCATTTGTTTCCTGTGTAATATTCCTCACTCACCAAATTATATCATTTTTATTATGGCTACTAACAAAAAGTTAGATTTTGTTGTTAAAATCTATAAAAAAATTTTGATTTTTTATTTTACAAAACTATTTTCTTTCCAATATATGGCATTTAACAAAACTATTGTACATATTTCTTTTTGTTTCAGTTCTTCATACCCTAAGTAGAAACCCTAAGAATAGTTTTTGACCTAATTTCATCAACTCTTTTCTTTTATTTTCTCTGTAATTTGCGGCAACAGCCGTCAACTCTATCTCTGTAAGTTTTTCTTATGACTCTCATGGATTGAGGCTAAATTCTTAATACTTCTTTCCTTTGATAATTTCAATTAATTGATACAAGTCATATTAGTCCGCGCTAGCGCAACGGGCATCCTTTGTTTTAGAGTGGTGCTTGATTAACCAATTGAATAAGGATATTAATATAATCATTTATATAAGATCCATGGACATTCTTTATTCTAGAGTGGTGCTTGATTAATTGATTGAATTATATAAGATTGCAGTAAAAATGCAATTTAAATGGATTGGATTTAATATTGTCTAAGCTAACTTTTTAGACATGCAAAACTAAGAAGGTCAAAGAACATGATAATTACAAAAAAGGGTAGCAGGAAAAGGAAGGGGGGAAACTCATAGATGGGCTTTTTAGTCATCCGAAAAGTGTGAAAAGACCAAAAAAAGCCAAAAGGTGGCACCACATTAATCCTTAATTTGGCCTTTAAGTAATTTCCATGGTAGTTAAAAATAATATATAGTATATATATATGAGGAGACTTTTGTTCTTATAATTTCTTATGATTTTTGGTATGATTTCTTGATTGAATATGTTTGATAAGCTCTGTTATGTTTTCTTATGATCATGATTTTTATTGATTTAGAATATTGAATGGCCACTAAGGATATAAAATGATTGATCTATAGCTAAATCAAATCTAGAACTTGATCGTCGGATTTAATTGTTTGGTAGCAAATTGTTCACCACGGCCCATGGGTACAATTGGGAGTATCGAACCTTATTGAAATCTAGAGGCTTGCCAATTAATAGAGGAAGATAAGTTTGATTATAATTAATTATGCATGTGCGATTGAATGTTCTTAGTGCTTTATTCTTGATGACACTGAGGCTCACCAAGTAAGGGGAATCCTTGAATAATAGGATTAATATCTAGACTCGCCAATTTGAGGTTAACTATTTAGCATGTTAAGGTAAATCCTAGACCAATATATTCAATTGGATGGGGTTATTAAATGAAACTTGTTTGATGTTTTACCTCTATTTATAGAGTTGTGTAAAATTGATACTTGCCGAATTTGATAATTAATTATGTCAAATTCATGATTTATGTCGATAATCTATATCTCTTAATTAATTGATTTATCAATGGAAGGAACTATGCTTTTTAATTGATTGTATTCTAAACTATTTTCTAGTTTTCATTAATTTTAAATAATTGCTCTTTCATTTAGTTTATTTAATAGCTTTTCATTAGTTATTTTAAATCTCCAATTTCTTTTGTTTTCGATTTATCTTAAGTGTTTTCCAAGTGTTTTGTTTCAATTATCGTTTCACCCTTTTCTGTGGGATTCGACCCTTACTTGCCCTAGCTATTTAATTAGATTTTGTGGGAATTTATCTTGTGTTTTGTTGATGATGGATCAAAGGATAATATTGAAAACCAAATTTAGAGTCAAACTCACCCGTCCCAAATACCCCAATTTAGAGGGGTTGGATATAAGGGCTTGGGAGGGGTAGCAAGCACCCCTTCCTACCCCTCACCCCTCTCTACCCCTTCAACCAAACAAACACTCAACTCTCCGAACTCCTCCCAACCCCTCCTAAATACCCTAACCAAACAAGGGCTTAGTCTCGATTTCAACATCTCACCCCTCCTCCACAAGAACACCATTAAGATTTGTTTAAATATTCCAACTGTTTGTATGGAATAAAAGTGTTAAATCGAGATGTTGTATTTGGTTCAATTTATAAAAGAAATAGATGAGATTATGGTAAGATGATTAATCTTGTTTGATGATTTATCTTATTTCTCGCCAAGGACTTGAATGAATTATTCTGTTTGATGAATCGAGGATCTGTATTATGTCGAGAGTGATATTTAACTTATGTTGGAGGACCATTTCTAATATTGAATTCGTACTCTGCTTGATTACTCTCTATTGCTAACTGGTTTTGTGTCTAAGTTGGTTTTTTTAAGTTCTTATAGGCTAAAACCATCTTCTTCGAGGATTCGACCCGTGCTTACCCTTTCTACCTAACAAGGAAGTGCAGATTTATTTTTTAATTCGTTGACGACCGATGACAATTTCGGCACTGTTGCTGGGGAGGGCAACAAACCGAAAGAGGCAAAGGAAGACCAAAACCAGAACAACATAGGAAACACACAAAACTCACCTTCCTTTTGGGCAGCCGCCCAAACGCCTTTCCTCTTTACCATCATCTATTTTCTCACCATTAGCTTTTACTTTTCTCTTATTTTCTACTTGAAGTTTACTTTCTTTGATCTTTTTGATTTGAAGGAGATTTGCTACAATGGAACAAAATCTGAAGATGGATGAGATGACAAACTGTGGTATCCGCCCATGGTGTATCAATTATTTTGATCTTTTAGATTTAGAAAAAATCTCTCAAAATATTAGTGATTGGTCCTATGCCTGACGTGGTGAATCATTTCCTATTAATAATTTTTCATGACAGGGGGTTTTAGGAAATCTCTGAGTTGTCACTATATTAATAGTTGTCCCATAACATAATAAGTCAATCCCACCTAATAATTTCTCCACGGATAAATACCCAAATAGGACTAAAAGTTTGGCGAAATACTAAAAACAAAAACCTTATTCTTTTGATTGAATCTACTTATGTCTAAAACTATATGGATTATGTTATGTAAGATCAGGCACATCTAGCACATGTGGATTCCAATTCAACAACAAAAATTAGGGGTGACGCACGTTTAGCTGGTTTCTCTCGGCATAAGTTAGCAGGTCTAACTTCCTCGAGAAAACCCAACGTTTCTTCACCCAATTTTGTTCGATTCTTACTGAATTCTGCTTGAATCTTGTTTTTTTTTTTTTGCTCGAATTGATCTGATCTGTTTGATTCTTTCATTCGCTTTCCCTTTTTTCATATATTCCTTAATTTTTTCATTGAAAATTCTGATGGTTGATGAGGTACCTATCGCTGCTGAGATTGGAGGCAATTGATCAGACCAAAATATGCCATATTTTTATGGTCATTTTCCTATGGTTTTAGGAGATTTTATGTTTAATTATGTTTGAATAAGTCTTATAATCATAATATTTATAGGTCTTGAAGAGATGAAAAGTACAAAAAGTGATGGTTTTGCCACTTTTTGGAGCTATTTTGATGGAAATATGACACAAATTTTCAAGTGGAAGTTTCTAGGAAGATTTGTAGATTCGATGTTCGTGATTGAAGAAGTTTTGGTGATGATTTTGATGCTTAAAGAAGCCATGAAGATAATTGCTACAAGTTTCCAAGGTGAAGAGATCAAGAACATTGAAGATTGAGGCAAGTAGAGAAGATATGCTGACGAGTCGCCAGTTAACCTGGGCGCATAGGCTTAACAACCTAGACACATGGACATGTCAGCTGGGCACCCAGGAACTACTGGGGTGTCAAAATAGTGCGCCGCCCTTGTGTCTTCCTCTTGAAGCTACTCCAATTGAATCCGACTTTAGCGACACTTTGGGAGAAAATTCATAACTTTCTCTATATAGCTCTAAATGAGATGATTCAAAGTGTGTTGAAAAGCTAACGCAAATATCTACAACTTTGCTTTGAAGCCCAAGTACCAGTTTTGCCGTTAAGATGGTAAAAAATGCCCCTGAAGATTTTGGACAGAAGAAGTCTGGGCCTGACTTCGATTTCCAAACGTTTCAGCCCATGAAGCTATTCTAAACCGACTTGGAGACCTATTCAATAGCTAAGCACGACCTTAAGGTTAGTTTATGTCAATCCCAACTCTAATTGGAAACCTAGGTAGCCTCTTATAAATACCCACCTAAGTAGAAACGCTATAATAGAATTAATCTTTATAATTTTTAGATACAAACTTTTCTACTCTTGAAGTCTGCGTGTTCTCTCTTCCTCCTTGGGCAGCTGCCCAAGGGTGGAAGCTCTATAAGTTTTCTTATCTTCTTTGTTATTTTATGGATTTCACTCAATTCAAGAGTGGTTAATCCTTTATACTTCTTTTCCTTTGATAATTTCAATTAATTTGTCGTAACGTGCAAATCGTGGGACTTGAGCGCTAGACGCATTTGAAAGGAGTAGCCACCAATCTTTTTTATCTAGGTGTGATTGGCCACCTAAATTTGATTAACCATTCTAAGGTTTCCTTAATGTTGAATTAAGTTCATTAATAATGATTAACCATTAGTCTTCATCACCAAATTTAGGGTTCGGGAGTTCGATTACGTGTAAGGAAGGTATTAGCACCCCTACAACACCTGTCAAAAAGACAGTACCATTTAACTAAACATTAACCTTTTAGCCTTAATTATTACTTTTAATCCTTTAAATTCATTATTGTTTGATTTTTCCATTTAATTAAATTGTCTTTAATTTCCTCACATTTTGACAAAAATTTGAGACAATTATCCTCAAGAGTATTCAAGAAATATTAAAATTCTTGAAGAGGCTCCGTCGTCGCAATTTTTAAATTATTACTTTTATTTTGATATACTTTATTAACAATTCAATTGATTTTTTATTATTATCATTTTTATATACAGTATCCCACAAATTGGCAAGACTAATTAAACACCAATTTTAACTTATATCAATTCAATTAATTTTTTTGATTATTTCCATTTTTATATAGTCTCCCACAAATTTGGCAAGACTTTGAAGAAAAAGATTTATTTACTTATATTATAAACCAATTTGATATAATTTCTTTTATTTAATGGTTTCCCACATATTGGCAAAACCTAGTATTTATTTATCTGCTTATTTATTATTTTTATAATTGAATTTTCCATAATCTCATTTAATGTTATTTATTTTATTTCCTTTTCTAATATTTTCTAAATCTCTCACAATTTGGCAAGATTTAGAAAATATTCTTTTAAGATTTTTTTTATCAATTTTTTATTATTATGAAACCCTAATTATGCAAAATCCCCAAATTCCCCACAAGATTGGCAGAATTTGACGGATTTACCTAACCTAATCTAATGCATATGATTTTGCCGTTCACAGTTTATACTCATGTGAGCCAGGAGTAATTTTTGATGTTTTTGATATTTTGATGAAAGAAAGATTTTGATTTTTGAGTTCATCTTTATTTAAACCCTAAACAAATAAATTTCCAGATTGATTTCGATATATAAAACCGTATAAACCGAAGTGACAAATTTAATTATAAGCAAAATATTAAGCTAGTAAAGGAAAAGAATAAATTAAAAATATAATATTCTAATAGATACAAACCGTCATAATCTAATGGAATAATATATATATATATATAAAATGAACAATTAAATTAAAGTAAAAAAAGAAAAGAGCAAGCAGGACATACCTTGAACAAATTAAACTTCAATTCAAATACTCTTGGGAACCTTTGTGCTTCGAACAGGTTCGAACAAAAGCTATTTCGAAGGCTATTTTTCAACGGAATTTTGAGATGGTTTTCGTCCTAGATTTTCTAACGTGTGTCCTCTGTTTCTCTATCCGTCTTTTTGTCCTCTCTAGGGTTGGGAAAAGGAAGCCTTTATATAGGCCTAAATTCTTTGGGAGCAAGTCATGGAGGAAATTAATAGGAAGTTTCCAACACATACTTATTTAACATGTACAGTAATTATTTATTTGACCCACTTAACTAGCCCAACTAAATAATCACTAAAGTCCAAATCCAACACAATAAATTGTAACCCAAATCTAACCAGGCCACATCACTAGACTTAAACCAAAACTAATTAATTTAGACTTAGCCTAAACTAAATTTCGGTGTCTACAGCTGCCTCTCTTTGTGAACTTTCTGGGATCAAGAAATACATAAAGGCGTCCTGTTGTATTTCTCGATAAGCAGAGAGTACACAAAGACGTAGACACCGCTCCTACAACAAAAGAATGTTTTGAACATCGAACCTCCATCAGGACGAATGGAAAAAAAAAACAAAAAAAAAACAACAATTAGGATTTTGAGTTTTGAACATGAAATGCATATTCTGGATTTTGAGTTTTGAACATGAGATGCAGATTTTGAACTTTGAATTTTGAAATGAAATGCAAATTTGAATTTTGATTTTCGAAAGGAATGCTGAAATGCAAGTTTTGAATTTTGACTTTTGAAGAATAAATTGTGAAATGCAGGTTTTGAATTTTGAACCATGAGATGTTGATTTTGAACTTTGATTTTCGAAGAATAGAATGCTGAAATGCAAGTTTTGAATTTTGACTTTTTAAAAATGAACATGAAATGCAGGTTTTGAATTTTAAACCATGAGATGCTGATTTTGAATTTTGATTTTTGAATAATGAAATGCAAATTTTGAACTTTGATTTTCGAATGGAATACTAAAATGCATGTTTTGAATTTTGATGCAAATATTGATCTTTGATTTTCGAATAATGGAATGTTGAAATGAGAGTTTTGAATTTTGATTTTTGAAGAATGAACCATGAAATGGAGGTTTTGAATTTTGAACTATGAGATGTTGATTTTGAAATTTGATTTTTGAATAATGAATTTTGAAACCTAAACAAGGATTTGTTAAGAAACCTAAACAGGAATCTTAAACAAGATTTTGATGAGACGCCTAAACAAGGACCTTAAACAAGGATTTAATAAGAAATCTAAACAGAAATCTTAAACAAGATTTTGACGAGACATCTAAACAGGGACCTTAAACAAGGATTTAAAAAGAAACCTAAATAGGAATCTTAAACAAGATTTTGACGAGACACCTAAACAAGGATCTTAAACAAGGATTTAATAAGAAACCTAAACAAGAATCTTAAACAAGATTTTGACGAGACACCTAAACAGGGACCTTAAACAAGGATTTAATAAGAAATCTAAACAAGAATCTTAAACAAGATTTTGACGAGACACCTAAACAGGGACCTTAAACAAGGATTTAATAAGAAACCTAAACAGGAATCTTAAACAAGATTTTGACGAGACACCTAAATAGGGACCTTAAACAAGGATTTCATAAGAAACCTAAACAGGTATCTTAAACAAGATTTTGATGAGACACCTAAACAGGAACCTTAAACAAGGATTTGACGAGAATGAATTTTTTCATGAAAAAGGATTTTGAGGTTTTACATAACAAGTAAGCTCAAACGAGGGGAGAAATTTGCAACATGCTCAAGCTCAGACTTTGAAGTTCTTGAAAGAAGCTTTTGACACAATTTGGAAACCTGACAATTGAATGCTTTTGATGGATATAAATGTGATGATTATGATTATGATTATGAGATGCAATGCATGCATGATGATTGAACATTCATTGTTTCAAAAGGCTCCAAAATGCCCTTTGTGATCCTTATTTTTTTTGACCATGTCAGCATAAATCAACTTTGAATATGGTTCATTGGCTAGTTCTAGTGGCAAACTTTCTAGGCACATGCCCCACTTATCAATTCCAAATAGGCAACAAACCTTCATAATTTCCAACATTTTTAAATGAGGCCAAATTTTACTTACATTGTCCCCATGACTTCATCTCAAGTTAGAGACCTCAGTCATCTTTTGATCCCTTAACTTATTTTTGAGTGAACAGTGAAC